>OY796664.1:23518592-23686592 GCA_963680705.1 Rhagium mordax
ATTTTCAGAAAGGATATTTGCTTCAGAGGAACCCTCTGTAAGCGGAATAGTCTGGTCAGTGGTTTGCTTGGAATCATTGGTTCGAATAGAATTTTGGTCATGTACTTGTGTGGAAGGATCTGGATCATGAATGGAAATATCAGCATGCGAAGCTGCTTGCGAACTGGTTTCCGGCCCTTCGGAAACGCTACCCTTTGTCTGCTTCGACGCAGGATGCCTTCTTACATTCGAGACAGCTACGCTGGCTGTATTAGGGGTATGAATTTGGACTTGGACGGGAATTGGATCATTGGAATGCTCTGGTCCATCGTGCGGATCGCCCACTGAAGAGTCATCGGAATCGTCTTCACTGGATGCGAATCCTACTTCCTCCGTTGGTTTCACAAGTCTCAGATCGTTCACATGTAATCGGGATAGATGTTGGTCTTTCTGGATAATATAAACCTCATTTGACACTTTCTCTGTCACCCTATGTGGCCCAGTCCACGAAGGTATAAATGCTTGTTTGTCTTTCCGCATATTTTTAGCCATAACTCTGTCTCCAACTTTTAAAACGATAGGAGTGACTGCTTCCTTAGGGGCGTATTTTTGTCTATACTGCTGTGAATTTTGACTTATATTTTGAACGATAGCAGGTCTGGTTAATGTGGGTTGCCTTTCTTGAAAATAGCTTTCTATCTGCCAGTCGCCTGCTTCTGCTAGTTCGTAGCCTAGAACTGCAAAGCTTGGGGTATATCCTGTGGAAGCGTTCTTTCTAGTTCTTAGGTTGTAAAGCATTTGAACAATGTACATATCCCATGTGTCTGTTGCCTGATTGAACATAAGAGATTTTAAAATTTTCTTGGCTTCTTGCACCTGTCTTTCTATTGGCTTTGCTTGTTGATGATAAATGGGCGTAAAAAAATTTTGAATATGATTGCGTTTACTAAACTGAGTATACCATCCACTTTGGAAATGTCCTCCTTGATCTGATATGATAGTCTTCGGCAAGCCAAACCGAGATATCCAGTGCTCCTCCAGAAATCGAACTAAAGTTTCACCATTCACCTTTACGAAAGCTTGCGCTTCGGTCCACTTAGTAAATAGATCGACCGTCATGACAATGAATCGATTACCAGTGTCCTTAGCGCGTTTGTATGGTCCCAAGATATCCATACTGATCACCTCAAAAGGGTATTGAGGTTCATGACACCGTAATGGGGCTTCCGGCTGTACTTGTCGTCCTTTAACAGATTTGCACACTAAACAATTTTGAATATATTGGCCTACTAGCCTGGACATGTTGTTAAAATAATAGGTTCTAGATATGGTCCGAAAGGTTTCATCTCTTCCTGGATGGCCGACACCAGTCTTGTCGTGAAAATGTGAAATAGTTTCTTTGATCTTACGTTTAGGAACCACTAAATAAATTTTGTCTGAAATCAATCTCATAAGTATGCCATTTCTCACTTGATGAGTTGAGTAAAATTTCTGGTCTTTAACCGATCTCTCATTTATAGTTCGTTGACTGAGTTCAATCCAACGACTAACTTTCTGATAAAGTTCCAAATGGGTGATAGCCAAAATATTTTCTTTTGATTTGAATTTAGGCGGAAACATTCGCTCTTCATCGAGATGCTCCAAACTTGAATTTTGAGGATTCCTACTGAGATAATCGGCCAAAAGATTTTCTTTGCCTGGACAGTGTTCAATTTTGAAAGAATATTCTTGCAACAACAACGACCATCTTGTAAACTTCGTTTTCTCATCTCGGTGCTTATCCAACCACAGGAGAGCCCTATTATCAGTTCGGACGATGAAAGGTTTGTCTGCTAAGTAAATCTTATATCGCTTAACGTAAGTAACCACACTTAGACATTCTAGCTCGTTTATGTGATATTTTCTCTCTGTAGGAGACAAGGTATGACTTGCATAAGATATAATATGTCTTTCACCTCCATCGCCGAACTGATATAAAACTGCTGCCATGCCTAGTAGACTAGCATCCGTCTGAAGAATAAAAGTTTTGTCCAAATCTGGTCTATGAAGTTCCAAGGGTTCTGCTAAGATCTGCTTAATATTCATAAATGCGTTCTGGGCCTCCTTTGTCCATTTATAGCGGACGTCGTTCGAGAGTAGTCTGGTTAGCGGCTTGGTAATGAGGGCTGCATTAGGGATGTATTCTCTTACCCAGTTGCATAGACCGAGAAAACTCTGAAGTTGTCGTTTATTGTTAGGAACAGGATAGTTCTGAAGCTGCAATTTATGTCTATCAAGTGGTCTAGTGGTATCTAAAGTAATCTGATGCCCAAGATAGGTAATCTCATTAGTAGCGATTACACACTTCTCCGGAGAAACCTTCAAGTTATGTAGCCGTTATGTAGCCGTTCAAAAATCAACCTGAGGTGCTCCACATGTCCTTCCAAATCTTCACTATAAATGATGATGTCGTCTAAATAGACTTTACAGAAATGGTGCAAATATCCTGTTAGAACATCTTTGGCCATGAATTTTTGGAATGTGCACGGGGCAGTCTTCAAGCCGAACGGCATAACATTGAATTGATAGGCAGCTCCATCATGAGTAGTAAACGCTGTGTAAATTTTGGATGAATCATCTAAAGGAATTTGCCAATATCCGCTCTTCAAATCAAGTACAGTAAATACTGTAGCTTTCCCCAGGTCCTTGATACTTTCATAGATTTTTGGTAAAACTGATGCTTCGTCAAGCGTGACTTCGTTTAATCTACGATAGTCGATACAGAAACGCGGTTTCTTATCTTGTCTCTCAATGATAACTGGGGGTGAACTATATTATATGGTGATGTGCTTGATTCAATAACACCGGCTTTTAACATTTCCTCTATCTGATCATACTTGATCTTCTTTTTACTAGGCGACATGGGATATGGCTTTACATTGAATGGACGATGGTCCTTAACGATAATTTTGTGTTTAACACTTACGGTGGTTGCTTGAGTCAATTCCACCGTAAATAAATCAGAAAATTCTTTGAAAAGTGAATTGAAAATGGAGTTAGAAATTTTTAGGGTTTCCGGCAATTCTTCATTAGATGCTCTATCGGTTGCCTGATTCCAGAACACGGTTATACGTCTGTCTATTCCCACATACACACATTTCCTATGATAGTCAAATACAACATGTTGAGAATAAAGGAATGGAGCTCCTAATATGATTCCTTCGTTCAGTTCTTCGATAACTTGAAATGGTACATGGAAACGAACATCCGATATAAAGATGTCTAGAGAAGTAGTGCCTTGCGAATCAATAACTTGATCGCCACAAGCAAGAGCGAAAGTTTGAGGATCTGATAGATTATTCATCGATGAGAGAAATTGCGGATGAATGATATTCCTTGTAGCACCGGTATCAAGAAGTGCGAACACAAGTTTATTATTAACGATAATTTTGATTCGAGGCAAAGGATAAAAATTTGATAAATGGTTAATGGCTTCGGATAGGATTATAGGTTGAAAGTTGGCAGGGTCTTTGGCATATTCTGGGTATTCTGACGTCAGGTCAGGTAAGTGGTCAAATGGGTTTATAGTTTGGGATTGGTCTATTGACGACGAGGCGTACTCGTAGGGCCGACTGGAGGGGAATTGCGGGAATTGCCCTGTTCTCGAACCCCTGAGAAGTTTCCCTGTTGTCGTCTCTTATAAGGATTGTTTGGACAATCGGAATGGTAGTACCATTGGACATCAGGACAGAATCGACATGGTGTAGGAGGAATTTTCTGGTTGTTGGAATTTGGACGGTTTTGATTGCTAGAGGTTGCCTGCTCTTGGAAATGGACTTGTCGGTTCCTGACGTCTTGAGTGTCTCTATTGTTATTCTCACTTTGGGAAGTATGTCAAACACGGCCATTATAGGAGTTGCCAGAAGATGGTTGATTATAATTTTGTGTATATGATTTTGACTTAGATTTATTTTCATTTGAACGCGCCGCAGATCCTTCATCAGTTATATCTCTCTCTACCCTAGATGCTATCGATACAAGTGACTCAGTGTTAAAAATATGTGTTCCGCGTAAGCGAGAACGTATCTCCGGTCTGAGTTGGTCCAGTATGATACTGGCCTTCAGAGCTTCCGGTTTGAAGGGGTCGACCCTATTAAAAAGACATATTTTCTTGGTAATGAATCACCTGCACGCTGCATTTCGCCATAAAGCTTTGTGATTGCTTGAGTGTAGATATCGCCTGAATCAAATCTATTGCGGAAACGTTCAATGAATACTTCGTACGAAGTAATGAGAGTTCGATATTGATCAAACCATTTTCGGGCTTCTCCTTTTAGTTGCTCAGTTATTAAATGGAATCGGTCTGTACTGTTATTAATTCTTGCTCTGTGGCAATAGTCCTCGAAATTTCGGATGAAAGTTTCGGGACTCTCATGGTCTAAGCCATGATATTCCACGTTAGGACTACGTGGTCGGTCATACGTTGAAGTTGTGCACTGTGCTGCGTCCTGCATAGCGTTTACAAAAGTTTGCGTCATCTTGGCGAATAGATCTTCCATTGATGGAGGATTTTCAGGGGACCTCAACGAGGGAGAAACATTACTGATCAGTTCCGGCTGCCGCTCCGGCACTACGGAGAAATCTTCCATCAACCCGGTCTCTTGCTCGTAGAAGCCACTAGGGGTCAAAGATATCAAAGGATTGTCGTTCATGACTACGATTCATGCAAGAGATGAGGTCAACCGAAGCACAGCCCCACGTTGGGCGCCATATCAACGTTTAATAACTAAACTAATTTGTTAAGGCTGTGTCAACGTTAGTTAACCATTCGTTATAACCAGTGATAGTGGGAGGGAACGACCGATATTCGTATTAAGTCAATTAATCGCTATCACCACATCTGATTTAACTCTTGGCCGTTGAATTCAACGCAGGTCGTGGCAAACCCTTAATATATCGAAGTCTCGAAATCGATAGATTAACGGCAACTGTCGACAATGAATGCTTCCTCGTATACAGGCTTCGCAACGTCTTGAACTAAAGATACAACACTAACTAAACACTTTGCACAATACACAATTCACTTCTGACACCTGCCCAGACAGGTCTTGCTCGTTCACTCTTCTTTGGCTCAGCCGAATGGTCAAACCGACGCAATTGCGAGGGTCGTTAGCTATGGGGTCAACACAGATACTAGACTAATACTAGAACGCAATAAGAAGACATGGATAATAAATAAGGGTATATATTAAACAATCATCATAATACATATAGAGCCTCACCTAGCAAGGTCTGCCACCATAACCACGATACCCCCACAAGGGGTCAGCGACCGCGACGGCCGCGCTTAAAGACGAGTGATCGATTGCCGAAAGAGAATTATTACATGGACGTGACTGGCAATTTAGTGAGTGGGTTTTATAGATTTACTGTTAGAATTATAGACTAAAAATTTAAGGTAATATTCTCCAAAAGGGGTATATGCCGTTAGACGTCTGTGGATATTTCAAAAAAGGGAAATCTCTTCGAATGCTATCTCACAAGGCGGTCACCTGGTAATAATGGAGAAGTGCCCCGGTACCCGTGCGTACCGCACTGAGGCTTATCCTGGCTTGATTTAATCAAAAATACCTTATTTCCATTTTACGAGATCATTGGGAGGTCTCCCACTATAGATATGGAAAAGACCCGAGACCACTTCACGTCGCCACGTGGCGTCGCAAAATTCCGCAATTTCACTTTTTGATACAGTTCCTAAAATTTCAAAATGGTGCTATCAGACACGATCCCGGTAGAGACGATGACCAATGGGTAGGCGAGGCCAGCTCAACCATCCTTGGAAGCCGTAGGTCACGGACTCACTAGGAATTCCAGAACGCGAGGGTAGAGTGAACCTATGGGTCCGTAGATCAGTGCGACCACGAAGGTGGATCAGTCTATGATAGATCAGATCAAGAGCTACCGATCTACGGTAGATTCACTCTCGCGCCTTTGTGGAGTATTCCTGTGATCCGTTAGACCGGCTTATGACAATGATCATCTGCGCTATGATCATTGTTGTGGCGCAGTCCGTCCTTCGAGGAATCGGTACTGGCTGAGGACAATGCATGTCCTTGGTCGTCTCTACATGCTGCATCGTGCCTGGATGCGTTCGTTCAAACATGAGATATGGGCCGAAAAAGATAAAGGGAATTTTGGAAAGTGTACTGAAAATCGTCTTGAAAATTTTATAAAAAATCCTGATATGCACGGAATCATGCATATCAGGCAAAAAGAAGGAATTTTGGTATTTAGGAACTGAAGTGGAATTCGAGATAATTTTGATAAAAAAATGGTGTACATGGAACAGATGTTCCATATACACCATTCAAGCCTTAGCTTGTGTGCTTATATCTAATTGGGATCTTTTACTTAAAACTACTTATACAGCTTCTCCTGGGTACGTTAACATGCACACCTTGGGCATACATGTTTTTCACCCGAACAATTGTTAGCAAAATGATGAAAACCACAACATTTATAGCAGCGCTTTAACTCGATTGCATCAAACACCTTGCAATAATCATAACCAACAAACAAGTTCCCCTGCTTCAATACTTTATCATAAGTGATTGCATCTACTTGAAGCGTAGCCTGAAATATTTTATTATTCTTACGTAGTGGTTGAACATTTATTATTTCACAAACACTATCTTGTGTAAAGATATTTATATTTTGAAGTTTTATATAATTCAAAAATACATCGTTATCCATTTTCTCAGAGAGACCAACAATTTTAATTCTAGGGTTAAGGGACACAACTTCTTTTACTAAATTTGGTTTGAGCAAGTTCTTTAAATTTCATATTCTCGCAACGAACAGCAATGCCACCTTTACTAACATCTCTCACTTGGGTTATATTTAGGTTAGCTTCAATAGGATCAATATTTTTTAAAACATCGGATTTAGTATAAAGAGAGTTTTGTTTAGGATCCTTAGGTTTCACAATAAACGTAGAACTTGCAGCGGCACAAGCATACGTTCTCTTACTAGCGGCCGTTCCAGGTACAGAGGGACTACTTCCAATATCTGTCAGTCTCTCGGCTATCAACACTTGAAGGTCACCTTTAAATTTGGTAAACATTTCTTCGATTTTAATAAATATTGAAGAAAATTCTCGCTGAACTATATTTTCATTTAGCTGAAAATCCTTAGATAGTTTGCTCACATGTTCACTAATATTGGAGATATTTTCACAAGCAATTTTATGATGTGATTTGTTTATAACCTCACAACTGCGCTTGCATGCGTCGCACCAGTAAAATACATTTTTGGATTTATCTAGTAACTTACATTAATTTTCAGACAAATTAGTACACGAAAAATGCCACCACTTACTACATGTCCCTTCACAACCAATTAAACCTTCCCTTTTATTCACTTTGCACTTAGCACATTCAGCCATGTTGGCTATAATAAATAATAATAATAATAAAAGTATAATCCGGCAAGGGATTATTAAATAGTAAGGACTGTTATAATTTTCGTACGTAATATACCTACAAGTTACTAAATTTTTTTTTTCTTGGGGGGGCTGTTAACGAACGCAGCAGGAGACGTATAAGTAGATTTAAGTAAAAAGATCCTTTTAGACGTAAGCATACAAGCATAAAGCTTGAATGGTGCGTATGGAACATCTGTTCCATGTGCGCTATTTTTTTTATCAAAAATATCACAATTATCACTTCAGTTCCTAAACACCAAAATTCCATTTTTTTACCTGATATGCATGAATTCGTGCATATCAGGATTTTTTTATAAATCACACAAGTCGATTTTCAGTACAGTTTCCAAAATTTCATTTATCATTTTAGGCCCCCCTTGAACGAACGCATCCAGACACGCTGCAGCATGCAGAGACGACCAAGGATATGCATTATCCTCTGCCAGTGCCGAATCCTTTATGGACGGACTGGGGTTTTAATTATGATGATTACAGCGCAGGTAATCATCTTCATTACCGGTCTAACGGATCACGAGTGAAGAATCCACATAGGCGCGAGAGTGAATCTACCGTAGATCAGTTGTCTCTTGATCAGATCTACCATAGACTGATCCACCTTCGTGGTTGCGCTGGTCTACGGAAGAATAGGTTCACTCTACCCTAGCGTTCTGGAATTCCTCGTGAGTCCGTGACCTTAGCTTCATATGAGAGGTTGAGCAGGCCTCGCCTTCTCATTGGTCATCGTCTCTGCCGGGATCGTGTCTGCTAGCACCATTTTAAATTTTAGGAACTGACTTGAAAAGTGAAATATCTGGAAATTGCGATGCCACGTGGCGGTGTGAAATGGTACCGGGGCACTTTCGTATATATACCAAGTGACCGCCTCGTGAAATCACATTCGAAGAGAATTCCTTCTCTAAAAGATCCACGGACGTCTAACGGTGTATATTATTTTGGAGAGTATTACAATAAATTTCTAGTATCGATTTCAAGCATTAAATAAAACCCACTCACTAAATTGCCAATTCATGTCCATGTAATACAATTCTCTTTCGGCAATCGATCACTCTTCTTTAAGCGCGGCCGTCGCGGTCGCTGACCCTTGTGGGGGTATCGTGGCTATGGAGGTAGACCTTGGTGAAGCTCTTATGTAGATTGATTATTATACAATATATCTTTATATATCTATTTTGTCTTTTATTGCATTCTAGATGTAATTAAGCATTTGTGTTGACCCCCTAGCTTACGACCCTCGCATTGTGCGACGGAGACCCTTCGGCTGAAGCCAAAGAGGAGTGAACGAATTCTGTCTGGGCAGGAGTCCTAAGTGAATTGTGTATTGTGCATAGTGTCTATCATCTAGTGTTGTATCTTTAGTTCAGGAAGTTGCGAAACCTGTATACGAGGAAGCATTCATTGTCGACGGCTACCGTTAATCTATCGATATCGAGATAAAAAGCTTGCCACGACCTGCGTTGAATTCAACGGCCACGAGCTGGATCAGATGTTGTGATAGCGGCTGGTTGACTTAATCGAATATCGGTGTTCCTATCAACGTTTAATAAATAAACTAATTTGCTAAGGCTGTGTCAACGTTAGTTAACCATTCGTTATAACCAGTGATAGTGGGAGGGAACGACCGATATTCGTATTAAGTCAACCAACCGCTGTCACCACATCTGATTTAACTCTTGGCCGTTGAATTCAACGCAGGTCGTGGCAAACCCTTAATATATCGAAGTCTCGAAATCGATAGATTAACGGCAACTGTCGACAATGAATGCTTCCTCGTATACAGGCTTCGCAACGTCCTGAACTAAAGATACAACACCAGCTAAACACTTTGCACAATCCACAATTCACTTCTGACACCTGCCCAGACAGGTCTTGCTCGTTCACTCTTCTTCGGCTCAGCCGAATGGTCAAACCGACGCAATTGCGAGGGTCGTTAGCTATGGGGTCAACACAGATACTAGACTAATACTAGAACGCAATAAGAAGACATGGATAATAAATAAGGGTATATATTAAACAATCATCATAGTACATATAGAGCCTCACCTAGCAAGGTCTGCCACCATAACCACGATACCCCCACAAGGGGTCAGCGACCGCGACGGCCGCGCTTAAAGACGAGCGATCGATTGCCGAAAGAGAATTATTACATGGACGTGACTGGCAATTTAGTGAGTGGGTTTTATAGATTTACTGTTAGAATTATAGACTAAAAATTTAAGGTAATATTCTCCAAAAGGGGTATATGCCGTTAGACGTCTGTGGATATTTCAGGAAGGGGAAATCTCTTCGAATGCTATCTCACAAGGCCGTCACCTGGTAATAATGGGGAAGTGCCCCGGTACCCGTGCGTACCGCAATGAGGCTTATCCTGGCTTGATTTGATCAAAAATACCGGACTTCCATTTTGCGAGATCATTGGGAGGTCTCCCACTATAGATATGGAAAAGACCCGAGACCACTTCACGTGGCATCGCAAAATTCCGCTATTTCCTATTTTTATTCAGTTCCTAATATTTTCAAAATGGTGCTATCAGACACGATCCCGGTAGAGACGATGACCAATGGGTAGGCGAGGCCAGCTCAACCATCCTTGGAAGCCGTAGGTCACGGACTCACTAGGAATTCCAGAACGCGAGGGTAGAGTGAACCTATGGGTCCGTAGATCAGTGCGACCACGAAGGTGGATCAGTCTATGATAGATGATCAGATCAAGAGCTACTGATCTACGGTAGATTCACTCTCGCGCCTTTGTGGAGTATTCCTGTGATCTGTTAGACCGGCTTATGACAATGATCATCTGCGCTATGATCATTGTAGTGGCGCAGTCCGTCCTTCGAGGAATCGGTACTGGCTGAGGACAATGCATGTCCTTGGTCGTCTCTACATGCTGCATGGTGCCTGGATGCGTTCGTTCAAACATGAGATATGGGCCGAAAAAGATAAAGGGAATTTTGGAAACTGTACTGAAAATAAATTTTATAAAAAATCCTGATATGCATGGATTCATGCATATCAGGCAAAAAGAAGGAATTTTGGGTTTAGGAACTGACTTGAAATTTGACATATTTTTGATAAAAAAATGGTGTACATGGAACAGATGTTCCACATACACCATTCAAGCCTTAGCTTGTGTGCTTATGTCTAATTGGGATCTTTTGCTTAAAACTACTTTTACAGCATCTCCTGGGTTCGATAACACTCCCCTCCTTTTGAAAATTCGTCTTTTGGAATCGATCACTATTACACTGTGTCACTGCTTAAGATTACTTAATAATATTTTAAAATTAATTACTTCCATCAGGAGATAAATAAAAGGAATGGATATATGGATCATAGGATTTATTAACAACTCTTGTGGGAATATGGTGGTGGTGGTATGGTTTACATAGATATAACACTTAGGATAATTTATACAATTCTTGGCCGAAAGGTAGTTGGACATTAACATAGGAATTTATAAAATTATTGGCCTCATAGGTTTTAAAAGTAGAATGGATCATAACATTGGTAATTTATAGAATTATTGGTCAAAAGTGGACTTAACATATTTATCGAATGAACATATTTGGAAAACATGATAGTGTCTTTATGCACTGTTTTCTGAATCTTCTGTCTTGCTCTTCGATCTTCGTCTTCTGTCTTCGTCTTCGTCTTATGTCTTGGGAGTCCATCCTCTTGGAGAATGCGGCACTCCACTGCTTGGCTCGTTCGTCTGGAATCTGCCAACATACCATTGGGACTGGTGGATCATTGCATTGGGAATTTATGGTTAGGATCTCAGGATAGGATCAACATGCATCTATTTATGTTCAGGCTGTGAACATAAATCAGTACGTATTAGTTAAAATTGAAACAAAGGATACCGCAGTATCCGACTGTAAATTTGGACTTTAAAATTTCTGGACATAATCTCATCACTCTTATTTTCTCCTCGCGTGTGGACAGCGGGAGGAGAGACTTCTCTACGGAACGTCTTTTGGAAAATAACTTGAATTTGGGAGTTTAACATTTGTCAAAGGAATTATGAGTCTTCGCTCTCTCTCGAGATTGAAAGGATTACAGGAATTTTGTGGAATATTTTCAGAAAGGATATTTGCTTCAGAGGAACCCTCTGTAAGCGGAATAGTCTGGTCAGTGGTTTGCTTGGAATCATTGGTTCGAATAGAATTTTGGTCATGTACTTGTGTGGAAGGATCTGGATCATGAATGGAAATATCAGCATGCGAAGCTGCTTGCGAACTGGTTTCCGGCCCTTCGGAAACGCTACCCTTTGTCTGCTTCGACGCAGGATGCCTTCTTACATTCGAGACAGCTACGCTGGCTGTATTAGGGGTATGAATTTGGACTTGGACGGGAATTGGATCATTGGAATGCTCTGGTCCATCGTGCGGATCGCCCACTGAAGAGTCATCGGAATCGTCTCCACTGGATGCGAATCCTACTTCCTCCGTTGGTTTCACAAGTCTCAGATCGTTCACATGTAATCGGGATAGATGTTGGTCTTTCTGGATAATATAAATCTCATTTGACACTTTCTCTGTCACCCTATGTGGCCCAGTCCACGATGGTATAAATGCTTGTTTGTCTTTCCGCATATTTTTAGCCATAACTCTGTCTCCAACTTTTAAAACGATAGGAGTGACTGCTTCCTTAGGGGCGTATTTTTGTCTATACTGCTCTGAATTTTGACTTATATTTTGAACGATAGCTGGTCTGGTTAATGTGGATTGCCTTTCTTGAAAATAGCTTTCTATCTGCCAGTCGCCTGCTTCTGCTAGTTCGTAGCCTAAAACTGCAAAGCTTGGGGTATATCCGGTGGAAGCGTTCCTACGTGTTCTTAAATTGTAAAGCATTTGTACAATGTACATATCCCATGTGTCTGTTGCCTGATTGAACATAAGAGATTTTAAAATTTTCTTGGCTTCTTGAACTTGCCTTTCTATTGGATTTGCTTGTTGATGATAAATGGGCGTATACAAATTTTGAATATGGTTGCGTTTACTAAACTGAGTATACCATCCACTTTGGAAATGTCCTCCTTGATCTGATATGATAGTCTTCGGCAAGCCAAACCGAGATATCCAGTGCTCCTCCAGAAATCGAACTAAAGTTTCACCATTCACCTTTACGAAAGCTTGCGCTTCGGTCCACTTGGTAAATAAATCGACCGTCATGACTATAAATCGATTACCAGTGTCCTTAGCGCGTTTGTATGGTCCCAAGATATCCATACTGATCACCTCAAAAGGGTATTGAGGTTCATGACACCGTAATGGGGCTTCCGGCTGCACTTGTCGTCCTTTAACAGATTTGCACACTAAACAATTTTGAATATATTGGCCTACTAGCCTGGACATGTTAAAATAATAGGTTCTAGACATGGTCCGAAAGGTTTCATCTCTTCCTGGATGGCCGACACCAGTCTTGTCGTGAAAATGTGAAATTGTTTCTTTGATCTTACGCTTAGGTACCACTAAATAAATTTTGTCTGAAATCAATCTCATAAGTATGCCATTTCTCACTTGATGAGTTGAGTAAAATTTCTGGTCTTTAACCGATCTCTCATTTATAGTTCGTTGACTGAGTTCAATCCAACGACTAACTTTCTGATAAAGTTCCAAATGGGTGATAGCCAAAATATTTTCTTTTGATTTGAATTTAGGCGGAAACATTCGCTCTTCATCGAGATGCTCCAAACTTGAATTTTGAGGATTCCTACTGAGATAATCGGCCAAAAGATTTTCTTTGCCTGGACAGTGTTCAATTTTGAAAGAATATTCTTGCAACAACAACGACCATCTTGTAAACTTCGTTTTCTCATCTCGGTGCTTATCCAACCACAGGAGAGCCCTATTATCAGTTCGGACGATGAAAGGTTTGTCTGCTAAGTAAATCTTATATCGCTTAACGTAAGTAACCACACTTAGACATTCTAGCTCGTTTATGTGATATTTTCTCTCTGTAGGAGACAAGGTATGACTTGCATAAGATATGATATGTCTTTCACCTCCATCGCCGAACTGATATAAAACTGCTGCCATGCCTAGTAGACTAGCATCCGTCTGAAGAATAAAAGTTTTGTCCAAATCTGGTCTATGAAGTTCCAAGGGTTCTGCTAAGATCTGCTTAATATTCATAAATGCGTTCTGGGCCTCCTTAGTCCATTTATATCGGACGTCATTCGAGAGTAGTCTGGTTAGCGGCTTGGTAATGAGGGCTGCATTAGGGATGTATTCTCTTACCCAGTTGCATAGACCGAGAAAACTCTGAAGTTGTCGTTTATTGTTAGGAACAGGATAGTTCTGAAGCTGCAATTTATGTCTATCAAGTGGTCTAGTGGTATCTAAAGTAATCTGATGCCCAAGATAGGTAATCTCATTAGTAGCGATTACACACTTATCCGGATAAACCTTCAAGTTATGTAGCCGTAGTCGTTCAAAAATCAACCGGAGATGCTCCACATGTCCTTCCAAATCTTCACTATAGATGATGATGTCGTCTAAATAGACTTTACAGAAATGGTGCAAATATCCTGTTAGAACATCTTTGGCCATGAATTTTTGGAATGTGCACGGGGCAGTCTTCAAGCCGAATGGCATAACATTGAATTGATAGGCAGCTCCATCATGAGTAGTAAACGCCGTGTAAATTTTGGATGAATCATCTAAAGGAATTTGCCAATATCCGCTCTTCAAATCAAGTACAGTAAATACTGTAGCTTTCCCCAGGTCCTTGATACTTTCATAGATTTTTGGTAAAACAGAGGCTTCGTCAAGCGTGACTTCGTTTAATCTACGATAGTCGATACAGAAACGCGGTTTCTTATCTTGTCTCTCAATGATGACTGGGGGTGAACTATATGGTGATGTGCTTGATTCAATAACACCGGCTTTTAACATTTCCTCTATCTGATCATACATGATCTTCTTTTTACAAGGCGACATGGGATATGGTTTTACATTGAATGGACGATGGTCCTTAACGATAATTTTGTGTTTAACACTTACGGTGGTTGCTTGAGTCAATTCTACCGTAAATAGATCAGAAAATTCTTTGAAAAGTGAATTGAAAATGGAGTTAGAAATTTTTAGGGTTTCCGGCAATTCTTCATTAGATGCTCTATCGGTTGCCTGATTCCAGAACACGGTTATACGTCTGTCTATTCCCACATATACACATTTCCTATGATAGTCAAATACGACATGTTGAGAATAAAGGAATGGAGCTCCTAATATGATTCCTTCGTTCAGTTCTTCGATAACTTGAAATGGTACATGGAAACGAACATCCGATATAAAGATGTCTAGAGAAGTAGTGCCTTGCGAATCAACAACTTGATCGCCACAAGCAAGAGCGAAAGTTTGAGGATCTGATAGATTATTCATCGATGAGAGAAATTGCGGATGAATGATATTCCTTGTAGCACCGGTATCAAGAAGTGCGAACACAAGTTTATTATTAACGATAATTTTGATTCGAGGCAAAGGATAGAAATTTGATAAATGGTTAATGGCTTCTGATAGGTTTATAGGTTGAAAGTTGGCAGGGTCTTTGGCATATTCTGGGTATTCTGACGTCAGGTCAGGTAAGTGGTCAAATGGGTTTATAGTTTGGGTTTGGTCTATTGACGACGAGGCGTACTCGTAGGGCCGACTGGAGGGGGATTGCGGGAATTGCCCTGTTCTCGAACCCCTGAAAAGTTTCCCTGTTGTCGTCTCTTATAAGGATTGTTTGGACAATCGGAATGGTAGTGCCATTGGACATCAGGACAGAATCGACATGGTGTAGGAGAAATTTTCTGATTGTTGGAATTTGGACGGTTTTGATTGCTAGAGGTTGCCTGCTCTTGGAAATGGACTTGTCGGTTCCTGACGTCTTGAGTGTCTCTATTGTTATTCTCACTTTGGGGAGTATGCCAAACACGGCCATTATAGGAGTTGCCAGAAGATGGTTGATTATAATTTTGATTAGATTTTGCCTTAGATTTATTTTCATTGGAACGCGCCGCAGATCCTTCATCAGCTATATCTCGCTCTACCCTAGATGCTATCGATACAAGTGACTCAGTGTTAAAAATATGTGTTCCGCGTAAGCGAGAACGTATCTCCGGTCTGAGTTGGTCCAGTATGATACTGGCCTTCAGAGCTTCCGGTTTGAAGGGGTCGACCCTATTAAAAAGACATATTTTCTTGGTAATGAATACCGCTGATGAATCACCTGCATGCTGCATCTCTCCATAAAGTTTTGTGATTGCCTGGGTGTAGATATCGCCTGAATCAAATCTATTGCGGAAACGTTCAATGAATACTTCGTACGAAGTAATGAGAGTTCTATATTGATCGAACCATTTTCGGGCTTCTCCTTTGAGTTGTTCAGTTATTAAATGGAATCGGTCTGTACTGTTATTAATTCTTGCTCTGTGGCAATAGTCTTCGAAATTTCTGATGAAAGTTTCGGGACTCTCATGGTCTAAGCCATGATATTCCACGTTAGGACTACGTGGTCGGTCATAGGTAGAAGTTGTGCACTGTGCTGCGTCTTGCATAGCGTTTACAAAAGTTTGCGCCATCTTGGCGAATAGATCTTCCATTGATGGAGGATTTTCAGGGGACCTCAACGAGGGAGAAACATTACTGATCAGTTCCGGCTGCCGCTCCGGCACTACGGAGGAATCTTCCATCAACCCGGTCTCTTGCTCGTAGAAGCCACTAGGGGTCAAAGATATCAAAGGATTGTCGTTCATGACTACGATTCATGCAAGAGATGAGGTCAACCGAAGCACAGCCCCACGTTGGGCGCCATATCAACGTTTAATAACTAAACTAATTTGCTAAGGCTGTGTCAACGTTAGTTAACCATTCGTTATAACCAGTGATAGTGGGAGGGAACGACCGATATTCGTATTAAGTCAACCAAACGCTGTCACCACATCTGATTTAACTCTTGGCCGTTGAATTCAACGCAGGTCGTGGCAAACCCTTAATATATCGAAGTCTCGAAATCGATAGATTAACGGCAACTGTCGACAATGAATGCTTCCTCGTATACAGGCTTCGCAACGTCCTGAACTAAAGATACAACACCAGCTAAACACTTTGCACAATCCACAATTCACTTCTGACACCTGCCCAGACAGGTCTTGCTCGTTCACTCTTCTTCGGCTCAGCCGAATGGTTAAACCGACGCAATTGCGAGGGTCGTTAGCTATGGGGTCAACACAGATACTAGACTAATACTAGAACGCAATAAGAAGACATGGATAATAAATAAGGGTATATATTAAACAATCATCATAGTACATATAGAGCCTCACCTAGCAAGGTCTGCCACCATAACCACGATACCCCCACAAGGGGTCAGCGACCGCGACGGCCGCGCTTAAAGACGAGTGATCGATTGCCGAAAGAGAATTATTACATGGACGTGACTGGCAATTTAGTGAGTGGGTTTTATAGATTTACTGTTAGAATTATAGACTAAAAATATAAGGTAATATTCTCCAAAAGGGGTATATGCCGTTAGACGTCTGTGGATATTTCAGAAAGGGGAAATCTCTTCGAATGCTATCTCACAAGGCGGTCACCTGGTAATAATGGGGAAGTGCCCCGGTACCCGTGCGTACCGCAATGAGGCTTATCCTGGCTTGATTTGATCAAAAATACCGGACTTCCATTTTGCGAGATCATTGGGAGGTCTCCCACTATAGATATGGAAAAGACCCGAGACCACTTCACGTCGCCACGTGGCATCGCAAAATTCCGCTATTTCCTATTTTTATTCAGTTCCTAATATTTTCAAAATGGTGCTATCAGACACGATCCCGGTAGAGACGATGACCAATGGGTAGGCGAGGCCAGCTCAACCATCCTTGGAAGCCGTAGGTCACGGACTCACTAGGAATTCCAGAACGCGAGGGTAGAGTGAACCTATGGGTCCGTAGATCAGTGCGACCACGAAGGTGGATCAGTCTATGATAGATCAGATCAAGAGCTACTGATCTACGGTAGATTCACTCTCGCGCCTTTGTGGAGTATTCCTGTGATCTGTTAGACCGGCTTATGACAATGATCATCTGCGCTATGATCATTGTAGTGGCGCAGTCCGTCCTTCGAGGAATCGGTACTGGCTGAGGACAATGCATGTCCTTGGTCGTCTCTACATGCTGCATCGTGCCTGGATGCGTTCGTTCAAACATGAGATATGGGCCGAAAAAGATAAAGGGAATTTTGGAAACTGTACTGAAAATCGTCTTATAAATTTTATAAAAAATCCTGATATGCATGGATTCATGCATATCAGGCAAAAAGAAGGAATTTTGGGTTTAGGAACTGACTTGAAATTCGATATATTTTTGATAAAAAAATGGTGTACATGGAACAGATGTTCCACATACACCATTCAAGCCTTAGCTTGTGTGCTTATGTCTAATTGGGATCTTTTGCTTAAAACTACTTTTACAGCATCTCCTGGGTTCGATAACATTCCCTCCAACTATTACTGAGTCACAGTGACTGGTTAACTGAATCGTTGACACAGCCTTAATAATTTAGTTATTAAACGTTGATAGGCCCTGGCCCCCTGCCCCCCCCCCCGTGGTTGCGCCTATGCATTGGCTCATATCCCCCACTCCCCCCGATTCTAGGATCTATCATATAGATCTAAGATCTATACTCCAATCCATTGGCCCATGTCTCCCACTCCCCCGATACTAGGACCTATCACATAGATCTAAGATCTCCAATCCATTATCTCATATCCCCCACTCCCCATATACTAAATTATAGATCTAAGATCTATACTCCAATCCATTAACCCATATCTGGCACTATTCCGCCCATCGATTCTAGGACCTAGGATCTAGGATCGCCCCAGTGGTCCCCACCATATTCATGACCTTCTTAACCATCAAGGTCAAAGTGAGTTAGAACTTTCACTACATTACTACTTTCGTCTTATGATCAATTGCATTTGACTTATCCACTAAAAGCGGAAAGCGGAAGATATGCATTTTCAATAGGAGAAACTCCTGTGGCTAATTCAAAAAGAGATGCCTTATTTTCAGGCGATATTACGTTGAGTGCTGAAAGTATATTAAATTTAGATATCACTGCCGCTTTATGTTTGCAATGTTTGCCATTATATTCAATGGCACATGTACAGGGTTAGTTTTATTAATGTAAACCCCCCATTATTATTTTTATTTTTGACCGATTCGAAAAATTAAAAAACTGGCCTTACACGGTTTTTTACGTAGACTCCATTTCTGCTAACGGATTGGCAATAGCGTTTTAAATATACAGGGTACGCAAAAAAGTTAGGTTTTTTTAAATGGAACACCCTATATATTTTGACAAATTTGAATTCCTACAATCATTCTGATTACAAATATATACACATATTGTATAATCGCTTTGCTGGTTTTGGAGTTATTTTCACTTTATTATGGATACGTCGAAACAAAAGCGTTATTTTATAAACTCATATAATAAATCAATAAATGGAATAAATCAAAAACAAATTATATGAATTATTAAAACAAATTACGTAAAATCTTCAACAAACTTCGATACATTTCAAACAACGTTTAATAAAATTCGAACGGAGTCCAGACCTTAATAATCCAGTAGATTATTTTTTTGGGGATCGCTCAAAGAAAAAATTTACAGTGAACCAGTGGAAAATTTTAAACAGTAAAAAAATCAAATTGTAAAAAATATAACTTTGCTAAATTTGGATGAAGCACTTTTTTTTCGAAAAATTATTTCGAATTTTATTAAACGTGGTTTGAAATGTATCGAAGTTAATGGTGGTTGGTTATGTTGAAAATTATATAATTTGTTTTAATAATTGATATATTTTGTTTTGTTTTTGATTTATTCCATTTATTAATTTATTATATGATTTATAAAATATCGCTTTTGTTTCAACGTATCCATAATAAATTGAAAATAACTCAAAAACCAGTACAGCGATTATACAATATGTGTATATATTTGTAATCAGAATGATTGGAGGAATTCAAATTTGTCAAAATATACAGGGTGTTCCATTTAAAAAAACTAAACTTTTTTGCGTACCCTGTATATTTAAAACGCTATTATCAATCCGTTAGCAGGAGTGGAATCTACATAAAAAACCGTGTAAGGCCGGTTTTTTAATTTTTGGAATCCATCAAAGATAAAAATAAAAAGGGGGGGTTTACATTAATAAAACTAACCCTGTACAAGTGTTGATAGATATGGATCTACGTCATAAAATATTTCTAAATTGGAAAAACTTTGAACCCGATACTGTTGATTTCCAAGTTCTTCGATCGTTGATGTAACATTAACTTGTTTAGGCATATACCGTTCTTGGACAATTTTATCATTTTAAAAGAATATCAAGAATTCTTTGCGTGTAAAAACTTTCAAAACTTTGTACACAGAAAATCAGCTAATTGAGGTAAATTAAATGCCTTCGTTCTTTCCAAGGGTATATCCTTGAACAATCGAAACATAACTTCAGCTTAGTTATTTGTATCCGATCCCCTTAGTGGTAAATTTCGTCTATAGAACATACACCAATCTTCTATACGCAAGTACATTTTCTCAACGTATTCTCTAAATTTAATATTTTTGCAATTTTCCACAAAAGACTGTTTTGCTATGTCAAGACTCACTTGATTATTTGCGTAAACGATGTTGCGAAATAGTTGATAATACTGTTGGTTGTAAGATTTTGAAATTCCGGTTTTAGAGGTATTTAACCAACGCCAACAAGCCTTTAGAACATGAAAGACGCATAATAATAACTTCGAATCAGGAAAGTATGTTTGTAACACATTTTGTTCACTAAGATCATCATCAGTCATTATTACCACGGGCTGCAATTTGACAGGAATTATTATGCCAAGCAATGATTGGCGGCATCAAAAACTTCTGACTTTTGACTGCTACTTATTATACACGCTACCGGAATACCACCGACCTCTGACTGTGTAGCAAAGAAGTAGAGATTGTGGTCTTGTGTATCACAATTTCCTGTAGCGTCTACAAACATCATTTCAGACACCTGCGGAATTTCTTGGGCTCTGCATCAGTTTAGTGCATATTGCAACTGCGACCTCTATAATTTTATAAAGAGTTCCATCTTCTGAATACAAAATTTATTCTAGTTTTTTAACATATTAGAACCAGTCCGTTTTCCATAGAGCTGCTTAAATTTTGTTTGCCAAATATTTGCCACGTCTTTTTTTGTTGAAAAGCATGAACGGTAGAAGATTGCCTCATTATATTTAGAGCCAAGAACTGACATTTTTTTCATATAAGAGGTATGGTATGCTGATGAAGCGGAGTGGCCTTTTTCAAATAAACTTATTTATTGTTTAACATTCGTATTCAACGGTCTTTCTCTCAGAGCCTCTGCTACATCGTGCCTGTGATTGTGTACACCATGAAATTCTATACTGCATGGATATTGTTTGTCAACCGGTTCTCTAGACCTTAATTTTAAAAAAACCGTTTAACTTTTATAGTTAAGGTGGCTGGACAATTTAAGTTACTGGATTTTTTTTCTTAATATTATTCATTTCTTGTGTTAAAATGACAGTAATAATGTCGCTTGAAAAGAGTGCGACAGCGTTCATTGTACTTAAATGTTTTATTTATGCTCCAAGTTTCTTTAATTAGTTCCTGAAGGTCCAGAATACACTTCTAAAATAAAAAATAGTAAAATAGAGACCTTCCTATTAAAAAAAAAAACGCTTTAAACTGAATCCCACTAAATTGATATTGCTCATATATAACCAGAAAATTTACTTTGCACCCTAAAATAGGTATGTATACCTACCAATTTTTTTTTTTTACTTCGGGGTATTTGGCTTTGGTATGTTACCATTAGCACAGTGCCATGTATTTTCATATTCATTATGAGACAACGGCACGCGGTCTTCCCGAGCGGTGACCCATCTCAGTACTAGTCGCACCCAACGCTGCTTTACCTCGGTGATAGGCCGAGAGCCGTTTCACTAACGTGGTTAGCCGTTGCCCTCAAATATCCTACCAAATTAAAAACCGATATCTCAAACTATATCAAAAGTCTAAACATTCATTTTGACAAGTCTGTTACACGCCAAAATCCGTTTTTCCGCGTTTTAAACCGGCCGTTTTAACAAAAAAAATTAAAATGTCTTAATCGATGATACCCATTCGAATTATAGAAAAATTATGCTGTTTAATTTTAAAAATGCGTAAAAACACTGCAAATCAAATCAACAGGTAGGTACAGGGTTATCCAACGAAAAGGCCCACCCTTATATTTTCTTTATTTTTCGAGTTGGGAAAAAATGTTTCAAATAAAAGTTGTAGTGAATCAAATGAACTCATTTAAAACCCCTGCAAAGAATATACAGGGTGTTCCATAAAAGCGGGACAAACCTGACATACATTTTTTTAAATGGAACACCCTATATTTTTTTACATTTTTCAAATCTGTGTATTTTTGTGATTTCAAATATATATTTATGTTGTATCTTATCTTTTACTGTTTTTTATTTATTGCAAATTTCGTGAACAATATTATTTATACCATCAGCATCTGCATGCGTATCAATCAGGTTAGCCATGGATGAAAAGTTTGCTTTTTGAATTTATTCAATTATTCTGTAAGGCATAAGTGTCAAATTAATTGTTTTTCATCCATGGCTAACCTGATTGATACGCATGCAGATGCTGGTGGTATAAATAATTGTTCACGAAATTTGCAATAAATAAAAAACAGTAAAAGATAAGATACAACATAAATATATATTTGAAATCACAAAAATACACAGATTTGAAAAATGTAAAAAAATATAGGGTGTTCCATTTAAAAAAATGTATGTCAGGTTTGTCCCGCTTTTATGGAACACCCTGTATATTCTTTGCAGGGGTTTTAAATGAGTTCATTTGATTCACTACAACTTTTATTTGAAACATTTTTTCCTAACTCGAAAAATAAAGAAAATATAAGGGTGGGCCTTTTCGTTGGATGACCCTGTACTTGCCAATTCACGTTTTACGAAGAAAGGGATATTAAATTGAAATTTTTTGATCCGTAATACATCGATGTAACAGAAAACTACCTCCTATCGAACCCCCAACCCCTTTAATACTGTTATACCTTGAATTTGTTAGAACACACGCACAAACAAATAATAATACGAATAAATTATAGGGTAACATTTACCTCAGCTTCTTCCTTTGTATAAATTTTCAATTTATACAACTTTTCGTATAACTGGATATAATAATAAATAATAAATACACCACATGTAATTACGACCCCCTTTATCCCAGAAGGCTGAGCCTTGTACGGGAGGGGGCTACACATTTAAAGACAAGGGACACACATCCAATATCCGTGTATAATGGAAAAATCCCTCTCACAGTATTTTCCATTGCCACGACCGGGATTCGAACCCGGGACTTTTGGGTGAGAGGCAGGTACTCTACCATCTCGACCATCAGTCATATATATTCCACGTTTTGTGGTAAATGCATTTTTAATTTAATAGCTAATTATTCAATAATAAATATATTTACAAACAACGACTTGTCATCTACTGTCAGAATAAAATAACTGACATACCATAAAGAAGCGTCGGTTGGTAGATTAGTTGCAAATTTGATTGACTAAATTAAATAATTGACTTTTCGGAAGGCGACGTGATTCAAAAGTATGTTGGTTAGCGCTCCTCGTTCGGCCCAGTTCGGTCGCGGCCAAACAGACGGATTGACGGTTATTTAGCAATATACCAGGACGGCCATCAAAATTGTTTGATGAATCCAGTGAGAGGAGCAAAAGAAGGAAACTAAGGAATTACGTAAAACCACCGATTTAGAAATGGTTCCTTATGCTGCTCAGTCAAAGTTAGGAGAAAGCGAAAAGAGAGATGCTTCTTTAGTGCTAAAAGAAATCACCAGTACTTCAAAGAGAGCTACAAAATGCAAGAAAGCATTATCGCTTATTAAAAAAGGAAATACCATATTAACTCCATCACAGGGCCTTGTTGATTTTTGTTGAAGCAAGACTGTCTAGAAGACAATACGAAATAATACGGAGTGCTCATAAAAAGATATACCCTTGTTATGGCATCCTACAGAAAGCAAAGTTGGAGTGCTATGCTGATAGGGAATCATACCGGGTGACTGAAACTTGTGCCGAGGTAAAGCTGCAGATAGATAGATTTAATAGATCATACAGTGACGCGATTATTGACACATTTAGAAGTAGTTTTACAATTTCTGAATGAGGAAGAGAGAGGTGCATTAGTTTTAATGCACAAGTGGGGCTGTGATGGGGCCCAACAAGCTGAATATAAACAAAATTATCAATAAAAGTTATCCCGATTCCGATGCTAAATTATTCCAGAGTTCTTTTGTAACTCTCCAACTTATATGCTCTACAAACAATAAGGTTATCTAGCAGAATCTTACTCCCTCCTCGCCGCGTTATTGTCGCCCCATAAGAATTAGATTTATTAAAGAAGCTACATATGTAACAAATGAAGAAATAGGTTATGTTAAAAACGCCACAAATACGTTGCAAGTAACTAAAGTGTCGCTGGCAGACAAAACATATCCAGTAAAGCACACGATGATGTTCACTACAATGAGATGTTAAATCTGTGCTTTAACCTCCTTTAATAATTTAAACAACAAGAAAGAAGTGAATCCAGAGGCACTTGATTTCGGGCTCTCTATTTTGCATGCCAGAATCCGTTTATTTGAGTGCATTTTACACCTGTCGTACAAGCTACCTGTCAAAAAATGGCAACTGAGAATAGACAGTGAAAAAGCTGTAGTGAACCAGAAGAAGTTAGATATACAAAAGCAATTTTGACTAAAGATGGGCCTGATCGTGTATGTACCTAAATCGTATTTCGGTAACACGAATGATGGCAACACCAAGCGAAGATTTTTTGCAGACCATGAATTAGCAGCAGAAATTACTAGAATTGATGTTAATTTCATATATCGTCTGAAAGTTATATTACAATCTTTATCGAGTGGACTTAAAGTTGACTCAGCAAAATTTTCCGTTTATGCGAAGGAAACTGCAGAGCCTCTATATCCAGCTCTACCTGTGGCATCCTATGACTCCTACGATGCATAAAATATTAATACGCGGGCCCGTAGTTATACAAAAAGCGTTGGTTCCGATAGGCCAGTTATCGGAAGAGGCCGCTGAAGCACGCAACAAACATATTCGTTTATACCGACAAAATTTTGCACGGAAGTCCTCGAGAGTATCCTGTAATATGGATGTGCTAAACAGATTATTATTAAGTTCGGATCCTGTCATAACTGGAATGAGGCCAGTACCTAATAAGAAAAGTAAACCCTTTTTAAAAGAGACAGTAGCCATGTTGCTTCCAGCTGAACCTCATCTAGATGAAGAATCGTCGGAAGAGGAAGTAGAGGAGGAAGAGGAACTGTCTTTAGACGAGGAGCCATGGAATTCCTCTTCCTGATGCTCACAATTTTATTAATTATACATATTGTGTTTATTTTCATTTTTATTTTTAATAAAAAAAATTGTCTGAATATAAAAAAAAGTTTTTACTGCCAAATATTTATCCCTTATAGTCCAACCGGGTATGTGGAAAAAAGGGCAATGTCTTGCAAATTGTGATAAAAGCATGAAATTTGGTACAGGTGCTTTTAAGACAATTATAAGCGATTTGACCCGCATGACCCATATTTCGAACCCGTAGGAGCAAGATGGCGGCGGTTTTCAAAATGGCGACTATCCAAAACAAAAAACGGTTAATAATGTGTCGATTTTGACAATGTGGGGGTCGCTTTCAAGTAATTCTAGGATGAAACAAACTACAGATTGCATATTTTTTTGATCCAAAACCATTTTGCTTAAAAAAATGCATTTTTTTAACATTGCTTCGTACCTATAATTTAAAAATTAACGGTTCTTGATAGTATTCTACTTATTTTAAAAAGATCAATGGAAATTTAAATATTGGTCTTGTAATCTATGATCTATGTTGACAAGTAAGGGGAACCCCCCCCCCCCCCCCGCCTCGCTCTTCTTTTTCAAAATGTCCCAGCTCTCAACTGGGTCAACAGGGTATACATAATAAAACCTATTTCATGCAACATACACATATTTATTGTTATAAAATTTTTATTTTTGTTATTACAGGATGCTGAAAATTTACACTGTAAAGTACAAGGCAGATCAGCACGCTTACACGAACATCGCATTGTGTCGCAACCTGATTTGCAACCACACTTCTCAAGTTCTCTACACGCGTTCCATATATGTGGCAAGGAAGACCACAATGGTTCCCAAATGCCATTCGATTTTATCCAGCCCCAATCATTAAGTACTGGTAACGTCATATTGGACATATCAATTGCTCGGCCCCATATCTGCCCAGCCTGATACGCAGATCTTAAACAATGTTGTTTTAGAGCAGCTGAGGTTGGAGGAATAAGGTGAATGGGAGAATTTTCTGTGCAAAAGAGGTGTTTTCTATGTTTATTAACTTCGACGTATTCTCCTTTTGACCCATACATTTTTCCCGTGAATATTTCCAATGATTTTATAGTGTCCTCGGTTATGTTGCTTTGCGGAGAAGATATGAAGGCAAACGTATCAATGGCCTCATCGGAAGAAATTAATGTCTTCCAAGCAGTCTTCTTGCCTTTTGTTGCGAGAAATGAAACACTATCGCAGCCTGTAAAAGCGTGAAAACCCCGAAGTGCCGCAAGAAAAAACGTTACATCGCAATACATCGTATTGCTGAAAAATTGGGCGAACCAAAATGTATACACATATTGTATAATCGCTTTACTGGTTTTTGAGTTATTTTCACTTTATTATGGATACGTTGAAACAAAAGCGTTATTTTATAAACTCTATATAATAAATAAATAAATAAAAGGAATAAATATAATATAATAAATAAATAAATGGAATAAATTAAGAACAAAACAAAATATATGAATTATTAAAACAAATTACGTAACATTTTCAACATTAACTTCGATAAACAATGTTTAATAAAATTCGAAATGAGTCCAGACCTTAATCCAGTAGATTATTTTCTTTGGGGATCGCGCAAAGAAAAAATTTACAGTGAACCAGTGGAAAATTTTAAACAAAAAAAAAAAATCAAATTGTAAAAAATATAACTTTGCTAAATTTGGATGCAGCACTTTTTCTTCGAAAAATTCTTTCGAATTTTATTAAACGTGGTTTAAAATGTATCGAAGTTAATGGTGGTTGGTTATGTTGAAAATGTAATATAACTTGTTTTAATAATTCATATATTTTGTTTTGTTTATAATTTATTCCATTTATTAATTATTATATGATTTATAAAATAACGCTTTTGTTTCAACTTTCAACGTATCCATAATATAGTTAAAATAACTCAAAAACCAGTACAGCGATTATACAATATGTGTATATAATTGTAATCAGAATGATTGGAGGAATTCAAATTTGTCAAAATAAACAGGGTGTTACATTTAAAAAAACTAAACTTTTTTGCGTACCCTGTATATTTAAAACGCTACTGTTAATCCGTTAGCAGGAGTAGAATCTACATAAAAAACCGTGTAAGGCTGGTTTTTAATTTCTCGAATCGGTCAAAAATAAAAATAATAATGGGGGGTTTACTTTAATAAAAGTAACCCTGTACTTTACAGTGTAAATGTTCAGCATCCTGTAATAACAAAAATTAAAATTTTATAACAATAAATATGTGTATGTTGAATGAAATAGGTTTTATTATGTATACCCTGTTGACCCAGTTGAGAGGTGGGACATTCTGAAAGAAGAGCGAGGCCGGGGGGGGGGGGGGGGGTTCCCCTTACTTGTTAGCCAACATAGGTTACAAGACCAATACTTGAAAGCGACCAAGCGACCACATTGTCAAAATCGACACATTATTAACCGTTTTTTGTTTTGGATAGTCGCCATTTTGAATAGCCGCCATCTTACTCCTACGGGTTCGAAATATGGGTCATGCGGGTCAAATCGCTTATAATTGCCTAAAAAGCATCTGTACCAAATTTCATGCTTTTATCACAATTTGCAAGACATTTGAAATACCCGGTTGGACTATTATAATAGCTTAAAAGCACATTTGGAATCAGCTAAAGTGAAAAAATAATTTTTAAATAATCCAGTAATCCGGGAATAATCAATTATTTCTTGTGCTTCTTGAAGAAATGCAGCCCTTACCTCCTGGATGGTAAGAACCGTTGTACTGTGCGCCTCCATGTACTTGCATTTGCACTTCTGTGAATTAACCTTTTATTTAATGTGTGCGTCTCACTGGCTTAAATATTAAACTTTCAGGTGGCATAGGCCAAGTGATATAAATTAAGGCTCAACTGAATGCACCGGTTCTCGTCCCAGTGCGCATGCGCAAACCGATGGACGAGCCATGCGATACTCAGCATTCCCAGAATTCTGACAAAAAACCTGGTAAAAGTGACGAATTAATTAATTCAGAGTGAAGTGAAGTGATTGTAAGTCCATTGTGCAGCAATGCAGAAAGAGACAGGGACTCTAATCCACAAACAAATGAAGTGCAATTAATAAATAGTTCCGGTAGTGAAATAGACGCTAAATTAAAATTGGAGCCATTAAAACAGCAAGAAACGCGCGAGCCTTGCGATAAGAAGGGCCCGCAAAAAAGCGCAAGCTTCGATAAAATACCTAAACTCAAGAACCTCGCGGTTGACCTTGAAATATGTAAACGAAGTCAGAGCCCCGAAATCGTCGACGCCGGGGAATCCCCGCTAAAAACCCCAGTGAAATTAAAAAGAAAAAATAAATCAGAAGATAAAAAATCTGAAATATTCGGAAAATTGTTCAGTGAAAATACGGACGCTAAAATGCGAAAACCTTCCGAGTCAGAACTCTCTGGAAAATCGGAAATAGACGCGAAAACCCTCTCGAGTAGACAAACTACGGACAGCGAATCGGACTATGAAAGTGAATATAATATAGAACAAAAAGAAACTACAGTGCAAATAAACTGCCCGGGAGAAAGTTTAAGCCCAATAATAATACAAGACTCACAAAAGAAAAGAGAAGAAGAAGAACGTAGAACAAAAAGAAGACTAGCCAAAATTGAAAAAATACGAATAATGGCCAATCAAATAATAATCCCGAGTAATAAAAAACAAAAAGAATATGAACTACCAGCCCCCAACATCAAAGATGACGAGATAATTACCTTAGCTGAACAAAAAACTGATGCAAGGAAACTAACGTACGAAAAGGATCAGGTGGGGGAAAATGAAAGAATGGACACGGACGGCTATATAAGTCCGAAACGCACAGCAAAGTTATCGGAATTAATCAACATCGTGAAAAAAGCAGTACTCGTAACTGAAAACAGGTTTGAAGTGCTACAAACAGACAACCAGATGAAAGAACCAAAGAAACCCAAGAAAAACAGAAAAAACAAATTCAGACCCCTCCAAAACCTAAAACCCCCCCGCCTAAAATGGTTAAAACAGCAAAAAATCCACCAATTGTCTTAAACGGAGGAACAGATTATCCCAAGGCAATTATCAAAAACCTGGAGAGACAAATAAAACTGGGATTTCACGTAAAATATGCCCCCAGAAGTATACTATTATATATTAATGATAAAAAAGAATATGAACAATTCCTAAAAAGTATTAAGGACGACAAGGAACTGGAATACCACACCTATACGTCGAAAGAAAATAAAATGCATGCATTTGCTTTACGGGGATTACATCAGGACACAACCCACCAAGAAATCTGTGAGGACCTCACTCAAAACACCGACCTATACGTGGACCAAATTTTCCGAATGAAAACACAAAAAGCACCGCTTTTTCTAGTAATAACGGAAAGCACAATGACGCTGAAGAAAATACAAAACGAAATAAAGTACGTGCTGCATACAAAAATACAGTGGGAAAGGAGACTGAATAAAAGACCGATTTCCCAATGCAGGAGGTGCCAAATGTGGGGGCACGCCACAAGTAACTGCAACAGAAAACCAAATTGCGTTAAATGCGCAGAACAGCATTTAACTAGTGAGTGCCCAGTTACGAACTCCAAAGCAGTAAAATGTGTTAATTGCGGAGGGAAACACACGGCTACTAATATAGAATGCCCGACATACATCAAAAGGTTGGAAACCTTGCAAAAAAAATCAGGAAGCCAGGAATACGCAAACAAGGACGTATGTGCCCGCCCCAATACCACAGCAGAACGCGTGGACAGTTAGGCAAGGTCAGCAACCCAGAGCACGCGATGACCCACATACAGCAACCCAAGCAGTTCAGCGAGCATCCTCTAACCAGGCCCAAGAGTACCGCAACGAAGTTTTACCGAACATCGATACATTCTCTTCTATTCAAGAAGAAATAATAAAAATAGATAATAAAATCGATCTTAATAACACATTACTTGCTCGCAAAGAATATAATAGAATGCTGGATACGGTCATAGAACCATTCCAAGTCATAACAATAACTACACAATTTATAAAAAATGTCCTTCCAAAATATAACATAATGAGAAATTAAATTCAAAATTTTAATTTGGAATTGTAATTCAATTTTAAAAAAATTCAATGAATTAAAAATCTTTTGTCACAAGCATAAAATAGATATTGTCTTGCTTAACGAGACAAATTTAAACCAAAACGGTAAACTTAAAATTAACAATTTTTTTATTTACAGGAAGGACCGAGCTCAGAGAGGAGGAGGCGTGGCTATTATGGTAAAGAGGGACATCCCACATCAGTTACTACCACAAACCAACTCAACAATTGAACACATATCCATCAAGCTGGCAGACAACACCATATTAACAGCGGTGTACAACCCCCCAAGGAACCACCCCACTGATAGGGATTTCCAAGAACTATTTACAAATAATAGAACCATAATTGGAGGAAACCTTAATGCCAGGCATCGAAACTGGAAGAATACCAGAGCAAACGCGAATGGTAACGTATTGAACGAATTTGCATTAAATAATAATATAGCCGTCTACTGTACCGAACAACCTACCCATTATCCCGCTAATAACATGAACCCATCATATATTGATTTGGTTCTAAATAAAAATTACCCCCACCCAATAGAACTAAACAATATTCCGGAGTTAAGCTCGGATCACAACCCCATAATATTTGATATTCAAAATACATACAAAAATGAAATCAATTTACAAGCATTTGACTACAAAAACGCCAATTGGCAAAAATTTAGAAATTTACTTAATCAATATGTCACCATTAATAACAATATTAACAAACATAGAGCAATTAAATACGGAGGTAGATTTGCTAACCACAAATATACAAAAAGCTAGGGACAAATCAATTAAAAAAAATCAAAATAATAAATAAAGACACAGAAATTCCAGAAAACATTAAAAAATTAATAAGTTTCAAAAATAAAATAAGAAAAAGGTGGCAGCTAAATCACAGACTGCAAGATAAAAGAAGACTTAGTGCATTGCAAGAAAATATAAATAATAAACTGAATGACCACAAAAACGAGACTTTCGGAATTATCAACTAAAGACAATTCATTTTGGCAATTAACTAAACTATTAAAAAGAAACAGTAATGCAAACACCTCCCTTAATAATAATGGTGACATATTGGTCAAGGATAACGAAATCGTGGATTGTTTTACTAATAATCTAGAACAAATACATACGCCTCCAGCGAGTATTACGCAGGCGCAAATTAACATCGATGAGCAATATAATAACATTCCTAACCACCATCCAATACCGAATAGAGAACTGGCGAGGCTTATCGCGACGCCAAGCCAAGTCCAAAATATTATTAAAAAAACTAGTAACCGGAAAGCGCCGGGTCCGGACCAAATACAGAATATATTGCTGAAAAAATTAACCAAAAAAGCATTGGTACAGCTGACGGCTATAATAAATGCAATAATTAAATTCCAACACTTTCCACCACAGTGGAAAAATGCAATAGTACTTCCGTTTTTAAAGCCGAACAAGGATCCCATGTTGCCTCAAAACTATCGACCCATCTCACTCCTAAATACTATGGGGAAAATAGCTAAGAGGGTCATATTAAATAACCTAAAAAAAATAATTGAGGATAAAAAATATCCTACCGGAAAACCAGTTCGGCTTTAGAAGCGGATACAGTACAACACTAACGCTATGTAAATTCGTTCAAGACGTGCTAAATAATAATAATAATAATAATAAGTTTATTTACAAAAAAGTAAAAAAAACATTAACAATAAGTACTAATTTGTTATATGCAAATAAACTGTAGCAGGACTCAGATAACATAACTGTCTCTGAGATAAGTCCATTTAGGCTCATTTAAGAACCTGTCTATGGACTGTTACAATTGATTTACATGCATTTGATGTTTTTTAGCCTATATTGTATAAAAAATTTAATAAAATTGATTAAAAAACAAGTATAAAAATAAAGTAAAATGTAATATAATATAATATAATGTGATGAAGACAAATTATTAATCACAATTTACAAAAACAAATTTGAGTATTTTCTCAAATTATGACTATTATGAGTCAATGATTGAGTGAATTTCATATCTACTATTAGAAAGTATCCAATGTTTTAATTTTTTTTTTAACAAATTTTGAGAATATATATTCTTAAGAAAGTTCGGCAATATGTTCTGCATTCTTGGTCCTACATACACAAAACATCTTTGACCAATGGATTTTTGAACCCTTGGTAAGAATGCATTAGCAGCTGTTCTGCATCGTGTCTCATACCCATGAATGACTGGTGATATATACTGCCTATTTATGTACAGAAAGGTCAAAGTTACTTTGCAAAAGAGTTGTCTTATATCCATGAATTTAGTTTCGTTATATAGTTGGTCAGATGGATATCTCAAAGGTTTTTCATATATGATTTTTATAATTCTTTTTTGAATTTTTTCCAACGGCATTAAGTATGTTTTCCTTATTCCTCCCCAACCAACAATTCCATATTGAAGTATGGATTCGACAAGGGCGTGGTAAAGAATTTTTAATTGAGGGACTGAGAGAATATTACGAAGGTTATAGAATTTATTAATCATACCTCGAAGTCTGTTAACAACAGACTGAACATGAACGTCCCATTTTAAGAATGAGTCCAGATAAATTCCTAAATATTTTATGGATGATACAAAGTCAATTTTTAGATTATCTAATGGAATATTATCGCAAGCAGGTAAGTATCTTGCATATGATATAAAAGGTAAGATCTTTGTTTTAGTTACATTTACTGTAAGTTCATTAATTTTAAAAAAATCGAAAATTGTTTTTAGATCTGTTTTAGCAGTTTCTATTACTTCAGCCCAAGAGTTTGCAATATACACGATAGCAGTATCATGTGCAAAAGATATTAAGGTTCCGGATGAATTTAGGGTAAGTAGCTCGTTGATATATATAAAAAACATAAGTGGTCCTAATACAGTGCCTTGTGGGACTCCACAAGTTACTGTTTCCTCATTGCTCAGGACGCCATTTATTGCTACTCTTTGTTTGCGGTTTTGTAAATCGCTTTTAAAAAGATTATAGGCAACTCCTCGCACCCCTAGGCGTTCCAGCTTACCCAGCAAAAGGCCATGATCTACTGTATCAAAGGCCTTTGCTAGGTCCACAAAAACACCTAAGCATGCTTTTTTGTTGTCAATTGCGCCGTAAACAATGGATGTTAATTTAGCAATAGCGTCCTGAGTGGACTTATGTTGTTGGAAGCCAAATTGGTTACTATTTATGACCGTGTATTTTTCCAGGTAATTTACCAATCGAATTTTCAGAACTCTTTCAAAGATTTTTGCAAGGGCTGATGTGAGAGAAATAGGGCGATAGTTTGTAACTTTTGATTTGTCACCACCTTTAAACAGAGGTTTTATTGTGGCCGCTTTAAGATTAGATGGAAACTTACCATTACTAATTGATAAATTTATGAGATAACTAATGGGCTCTATGATGTATTCTACAGACAATTTCAAAATCTCATTTGTTATACCGTCTGGCCCTGGGGATTTTTTATTTTTTAAGTTTAATATAATTTTTTTAATTTCTGTTGAATCTGTTGCTTCTAAAAATATTGAATATGTAATTGTACGGGTTTGAACATTTTCATAATCTAAATTTGCATGATCTATTTTTGAGGCGAGGGTTTTACCGACGTTGGAAAAAAAAATATTATAATGATTTGCAATGGCAACTTTATCAGTTACCTCCTTTCCATCATCCAAGATTAACTTATTTACATTTAGACCATCTTTTTTATTATTATTGTTGGTGTATTCTTTTACAACATTCCAAAGATTCTTTGAATCAAATTTATTTTTTTCTATCTTATTTTTGAAATAATTATGTTTAGTTTTTTTTATCATTGAATTTAATTTATTTCTGTAGTTTATATAGATTTGTTTTTGTTCTTGGTTGGAAGGATCTTTTATGTAATTTTGAAAAAGTTTATCCCTTGTTTTTATTGAAGTTACTAGCCCGTTTGTTATCCATGGTTTTTTCTTACCAAAATATGGTATCTTTTTATTATGCGTCGCTTTGTTTATATATTGTTTAATTTTTGTTACAAACCTGTCGTTACCAATTTCCACATCTGAACACTCATATATCTCATGCCAGTCCTCATTCTGTACTAACTGTAAAAATATCTTTTCAGATAAATATTTTATTTCTACATAATTTTTTTTTCCAATTTTTCTATTATTATGTGTCTGTATGTCATTATATTGTGCAATTAATGAGTAGTGATCAGTAATATTACTTTTCAATATAGCAGATACTATAGTGTGATAGTTTTCCTTCTTACTCCTTACAAAAATATGATCGATGCATGTTCCTGATTCCGGTCTGGTTGCTTTGTTAATAAGTGAAATGAACCCTTTTTCCGATAGTAAATTTAAGTAATCCTCTGTAAAATCAGTATTTAAAGAATTTAAATCGATGTTGATATCTCCTACGAAAAAAACATGATCATACAGTGCATAGTTGTAATTATTTAGGAATTCATTTAGGTTATCATTAAATTCATAAGGACTTGTTGACGGTGGTCGATATATAGCAATCATATTAATTTTTGAATTATCCTTTAGTGTTAAAATAAGAGATATTCCGTGGACACAACCTATTTTTATAAATTTGTAATCATAACTAATACCTTTCCTCACATAAACAAACACCCCATCGTTTCGATTAAACCTTTGTTCAGTATGTATTGAGCTGTAACCTTCTATATCATATATTTTTTTTCTGTTACTTTCCAGGTTTCTGTTAAAACCATGCAAGAAAAATAATGAGAAAACTGTGAAATGTAAACCTGAAATTGATCAAAATTATTTTGGATACTCCTAATATTAGTATGAAATAACGTAAAAGACTTCTGTTTTTGTGAAATAAACTTTTTATAAAATCATAAACTTCATATGTATTTATAGGATCATTCCTATAATCCCTTATAAAAGGATCCATTTTAATATTTATTACCTACCAAAATAAAATAAAGACTTAAACAAATTAAACAATTAGTTTGTATAACTAATAATTTTAATAAAGTAAAAATATCCTAGTAGTGAGTTTTTATGCCCACATCGATCGTAGTCGATAAAACCTAATAACTAACAATGTGTAGAAAGGACAATTTAAAATATTAAAATATTAAGCAAATGAATAAAAACAATTTTCAAAACATTAAATTTATATCTTTTTGTGCAAGAGCTATATAAAAATGTGAACAAATAAAAACAGTACCTATCAGATTTGGAATAAAACTTAAACTATGAATTTATAATCTACAATGTACCCGGTGGCATTAAAACGTTTTACATATTGTTTATTTGGCTATCACTGTTTTTATCACTGTTTTTTATTTCCTTTTCACTGTTAAGCTTTGCCGATGATCTAACACTCTTTTGTGATGGTTCACTCACTTTCACTATTCTTCTTTTCTTGGTGTCCCCTACGTTTTCTGTTTCAAAAATGTCTTTGTTTTGTTCTTCTTGTTTATCAGGATTTTGCTTCGATGCGAAATATAGTAGATTTGGAGTCGAGGAGGCACTATTTGAACGTGAAGATTGCGTGAGATCCTGGTTCACTGTGACGATATCCTGCGATTCTTGCGTTGTTTCTTCATTATCTGTATCTTCTTCTTTTTCCGCTAGTTGTTGAGCAGTATATTGTTGTCCGTTTACTGTAAGCTTTCCGTTTTTTATGAAAGCGTTCAATTGCTTATTACGTGCTTTGATTAGATGTTGGCGCAGTGTCTTATTTTCCTTCCTTTCATCAAAACTGAGCTCTTGTGCAATACCTATGCCAGATCCTTTTAGGTTTTTAGTATTTCTTAACACTTCTTGTTTCTTAAGGTAAGAAACAAACTTTACTATCACAGGTTTTTTGTTTGACTGCTTTCCAATTGCGTAAACATTGTTTATATCGCTTAAAGTCAAATTTAGACCAAGATGGTGATTTAGAGTATTTACTACAAAATTGCCCAGATCTATTTCAGGATTTTTCAAACCAAATATAATGATGTTATTTTTACGTAATTCTTTCTCTAACTTTTCATAATTGTTTTTTAACTTGTTGTATTTATCTTCCCATTCACTGCTTCTTTTGTTTAGCTCTTCTTCAAATTTTTGCTTCAAATCGTGTATTTCCTTGTCTATGTGCCCCTTTATGTCTAAGCTCTGGTTTCGATTTGCTTCCTCAATGGTCCTAAGATTTGAATCTTCTATTGATTTCATTAATGTTGTAATACATACAACAAAAAAAATGTGACAGTAGCCACATACTTAGACATCGAAAAAGCCTTCGATAAGGTCTGGTCTCATCCACAAATTGCTAAATACATATCAAGTAGAACTGTTTCATGTAACCCTGATTAAAAACTACTTGACTGATAGAACGTTCAGAGTAAAAATCAACAATTCTCTATCAAACCCCAAAATTATCAAAGCGGGGGTTCCGCAGGGGACGGTACTCTCGCCGCTGTTATTTAACACATATATTGCTGACCTACCGACTTACAATACTGTATGCAGATCATGCGGCTGTCTATGCAGAATCTTTTTCTGCAGAGACCGCCGCATATAAAATCAAAAATCACATAACAATTCTAGAAAAATACTATAATGACTGGAAAATTAAAATCAATGAGCAAAAGTGTGAAACAGTAATATTCACTAAGAAATTCACGTACAATAAAATAATCAATAAAATTTAAATAAATAATGTTAACACTAAAGAGAGCAAAACAGCTAAATATCTGGGATTGACGTTAGATAACAGAATGTCATTCAAACAACATTTTACGAACACTATAAACAAGATGTATGATAGCTTATGTAAAATCTATCCTTTAATAAATAGGAGAAGCGTCTTAAATAGCAAAAATAAATTGTTGCTGTATAAAACTGTAATAAGACCGGTATAAGCGCTTACAAAGCACACAAAATAAGCTGCTGCGTCTTGTCGTGAATGCAGACAGGTATACGTATATGAATGAACTGTGTCTGTCATGACAATGTACATTAATTGTCCTAAGAACGGTCCTGTATCATGTGAGTGCCGAATCGCCCGCTAGAGGCTTGCTAAAAACACCAGTGTTCATGAGTCAGGTAATGTGTTTAGACGTATCTGGCAAAGCTCTCTAATTTTATTGCTTTATATGCACCCTAGCCATTCAGGTGCTTATAAAAATATAAGTACCACAAAGGTCCTTCGAGTAGTCGCTTCCTGGGTGGCAATCACCTTGGCGCAATACCTACATAATTTTGGTTCATCGAGCCGGATTAATTACAAACAGCATACATTTTGGAGTTTGGAATCGTCAACGTTACGACAGTGTGAGAAGGAGACAACGTGTTTGCCGGCAGCAGCCAAGCGCACGCCGATTCAACAAGTAACTAGTAAGTCCGTTCCATACTTTATCTTACACATCCATTTACCATTCATTTATTCGTTTCTATTTGAATTTACGTTGCATGTTTTAACCTTTCAATATTCAGTAGCATAATTAAATGTATTATTTACCATTAAAATATCTACAGTTCTTAGCATAATATTCAGCCGTGCCTGACCTTGAGCGCAGGTAGGATCTCTCGCGGTTTTTTTGTCGGCTTTTTTATCAGTACAGCAGCAATAAATATCATTTGCGCCAGACAACAGGTGCTCTTTGAATTTGATTTCTTATCTACAAATAAATACATATAAAACATTTCGCTATTTCTGGTGATGTAAAATTGTTCATTGCAGTTTGTTTGCAACGCATAAAAATAAATCATATTATTTATTTTATTGCATTTAAATTTGCATTTTTTGCTTAATCAAATTATCAATTGCATTTTTTCAAAATGTCAGAGGCGGACTTAAAAAGATTAATAAAAGTTCGTGGGCAATACAAATCGCAACTTACGAGGTTTTCAACCTTTGTAGAAAACTTACCAGAACGGTTAGATAACAAATTGATTATCGAATTAAAAACCCGTATAAACAAATTAGAGACGGTATACGTTGATTTTGAAAAGGTTCAGTCAAATTTAGAAATCATGGATGAAACTGGGGAGCAGGGCAAAGAACGTGAAGTATTCGAGAATCAATTTTACAAAATAGTGGCCATTGCCAATGACAAAATTACAATTCCTGTTTTGCCAGCTTCACCTACACCCAGGACTTCATCGCCTTCGGATAACATAAATGTCAAATTACCACAAATAAGCATACCTGAATTTAATGGCTCCTACGATAGGTGGTTACAATTTCATGATTGTTTTAATGCACTCACACATAACAATAGCGCTTTGACAAATGTGCAGAAATTTTATTATTTGCAAACAGCGTAATTCGTGCTCTAGAGGTCTCTGACGCAAATTATAGCGTTGCATGGAAAATGTTAAAGGAAAGGTATGAAAACAAGCGAATAATCATACATAGTCATGTGAAAAATTTATTTGATTTACCAGTTATTGTAAAGGAATCTCATACAGAGTTGCGCAAATTAATCGATAGTTTTGTAACTCATTTTAGATGTTTAAAAAATTTAGGGCAACCAGTAGATCAATGGGACACCTTACTCATATTTTTAATTTCAAACAAGTTAGATTTAGTCACCAGAAAAGAATGGGAAATGTCTATAAAGGACGACCACAGTCCGACCACGGATGAATTCATTTCGTTTGTAACCAACAAATGTTTGTTACTTGAAACCATGCAAAGTAAGGTTAGTGCCACTTCTAGTAAGGCGTTGTCAAAAGGTGAAAAATCATTTTCACATGTTGCCTCACGGGATGAACTCTGTCCATTCTGCAAGGGCACACATTCATTATTCTATTGCAAGAAATTGTTAAATTTAGCGCCCAAAAACAGATATGTGGAAATAAGATAACCTTTATAAACAGTGAGAAATACTAATTTAATATCAACAAATAGCTCAAAAATCAGCTAATTTAATTATACTACTTAAATAAGTACTAATTATGGATTTGCAAATAACAGGTAATTTAACAAATGATCAGAAAATTGATTTAATCTTAAAAACAGTGATAAAAACTGATAAGGAATTATCGGAAATGAAAACCAGAATAACTGAGCTGGAAACAAAAAACGGGATTCTCTCAAATAAGGTGGATGAACTTGAAGACAAAATAAACAACTTAGAATATGAAACAAAGAAAAATAATTTGATATTCTATGGATTACCCAAAACAGTTGCAAATATCGAGGAAGCAATTATAAATTTAATTCAAACAAAAATGAATATACCTGTCAACTCCTTTGATATCGGACACATTCAGAACATTGCTAAAAAGAATTCTGAGTACCAAACAGTTTTAATCCAACTTAGAAATTACACTCTAAAATCTCAAATTGTTAAAAATGCAAAAATGTTGGCAAATTCAGGGTTTGCATTAGCTGAAAATTACACAACTAAAGTACTGAACGAGAGAAATAAACTAAAACCATTCTTGGCTGAAGCTAAAAGGGAAGGAAAAAAGGCATTTTTAAAATATAATCTCCTAAACATTAATAATACTTTATATAAATATAATAGCAACATTAATCAGCTAGAAGAGGTAAAAACATCGAAGAAAACTGGAAATTTAATACAAATGGATGTGCCAGACAAAGTTATTATACCAAATATAAATAATTTTGCAAATAAACCATCAACAAGTGATAGCATTCAAGTGTTAACATCTTCTGGAAGACCAAAACGCCAAGTAGTAAAAGAAAAATAGCAAATAAGTGCGGCGACGAACACTACCCCAAATGTATCTCAACTAACAGTTCTTCACTACAATATTCAATCTCTTAGCAATAAAATTGACGAACTCAGTATGTGGCTAAATGACTTTTTACCAAAAGAACAGTGTATTGTGGATGTGTTGTGCATTTCCGAACATTGGTTGAAATCTGAACAAATCCCATTGTATAACATGGACAATTATAATATTATTGCCAGCTTCTCAAGAAAAGAAAATTTGCATGGTGGCGTTTTAATATATACAAAAGAAAATCTCGATTTTTACGAAATAAATGTTCAAAGAAAGTGCATTGAAAGAGAGATTGAGTTTTGTGTTATTGGGAATAAATTTTGCAAGTACATCATAATATGCTTATATAGGGCACCTACTGGTAATTACAACATTTTTCTAGAAACATTTTTCGAGTTAATTTATGAATTATCCGTACACTCATGCAACCAACTAATTATTTGTGGGGATTTTAATTTAAACTTTTCTTTGAAAAATAAAACAACCAATGAATTTCAAGCAATATTAAATATGTTTAATCTAAAATTAACAATTTTTCAACCAACTAGAATTACAAATAGTTGTGCTAATACAATAGATAATATTATTACAAACCTGAATAATAACAATTTTACATCTGACGTTGTCGAATTAGGTCTGTCTGACCATAATGGCCAATTACTACAAACAAAGAAATTGGGCAATAACTTAAACGAAAGTATTAACTTTGTCGAACGGAGAATATTCAGCCAAAAAAATAGAACAAAATTTGCAAACTTAATTAAGAATACTGATTGGACACAATTGTATCTAATAAATACTGTAGATTCTGCTTTGGACATGTTTTACTCTTTATTTAATAGTAGTTTTTTAAATTCATTTAATATAAAAAGAGTTTCTATTGTACGAAAAGATAATAAATGGATTACAAAAGGAATCCGTACATCCTGTAAGAAAAAGAGAGAGTTAATCGTTAGGAAAAAACAATCAAATGACATTAACTTTATAAGTTACGTTAAAAAATATTGCTGTTTATTAAAAAAACTTATTAAGATTTTGAAAGAAAATTATTATCATACGAAAATCGTCACTTCTAATAATCAAATTAAAACTACATGGGATGTCATAAAAAAATGTACTTAATAATGAAACTACATTCAAAGATGATACAATCACACTCTTAGATAATAATATTCTCATTACTAAACCGAGTGAAGTAGCGGAGAATTTTAATGATTTTTTTATTAACATAGCACCAAATTTAACTTCCAGTTTAAAATCTAATAAATCGGCTAATTACTATATAAAAAATATGAAATTTAATATAAAAAACTCTTTCTTTTTTACACCAGTTACAGAACATGATTGTCCTAAATTTAAAACCGAAAAAATCCTCAGGTATAGATGAAATTCCGATAACCATTATTAAAGAAAACATAATGTATCTTAAAAAACCATTAGAATACATTTTTAATTTATCTCTTACACAAGGATTTTTTCCAACCTACTTTAAAGAGACAGTGGTAAAACCTCTGTACAAAAAAGGGGATAAGCATCTAAAAGAAAATTACAGACCAATTTCTTTACTACCCACTGTTTCTAAGATTTTGGAAGTAATAGTAAAGGAACAACTTGTCCATTAATTAAACAAAAATTCAATTTTGACACCATCACAATTTGGGTTCAGGGAAAATTGTAGCACATCAGATGCTACATTTTCACTAATAAATTATCTAAATGAGATTATGGAAAGTAATGATTATTGTATTGGTATATTCTGTGACCTTTCCAAGGCTTTTGACTGTGTCGACCATACCATCTTAACTGAAAAATTGGAATATTATGGAATAAGGGGGGAACCATTAAAATGGTTTATCTCTTATTTGGAAAATCGATCGGCACAGGTGGAGCTATTGGAGGGAAAACAGGGTACCTTCAAAAAGGTTTCATCTGAGAAGAGGAAAATTAAATGTGGTGTACCACAGGGCTCAATTTTGGGCCCTGTCCTCTTTTTAATTTATATAAATGATTTAGTAATAAATTTTCCACCATTAAAATTTTCCCTCTTCGCGGATGACACTAGTATTATCAACCATAATACAAATTTTCTTGATCTCATTCAATGTACCGAGACATCTTTTAATAATATATTGGACTGGTTTAATGCCAACAAATTGCTACTAAATTGTGAAAAGACAAACAATATTACTTTTCAACGACCGCGCATAAAAGTGGAAGATGCTAGCATAATGACCACATCTGGAGACATCAAATCAGTCCAATCAACGAAATTTCTAGGAGTTAAAATCGATAAAAACCTAAATTGGCTGGAACATATACATGATCTAAACAAGAAACTGGGCAAAGCTATTTACGCAATAAGAAATATTAAAGTTCTGGTCGGTTTTGAAGCTGCGAAATCGGTATATTTTGCATATTTTCACCGTGTTATGCAATATGGTATAGAATTTTGGGGAAATAGTTCAAATGCCGAATCTACGTTCATCATTCAGAAACGAGCAATACGAGCCTTATGTGGTCTTAATATCTATGAATCATGCCGAGAGTACTTTAGGCAGTTAAAAATATTTACCGTGTCGAATACTGTAATATATAAATTGGCCTTAACAATATTTAAGAAAAGACCTAATTTGGCAACATATTCTGATGTGCATGACTATCCGACCCGTCATAATAATAAATTATTAATGCCCCATTACAATTTCGAAAGTAATCGAAAAGGACCCTTATATACAGGAATCAAAATTTTCAATCACTTGCCTGGATATATAACATAGATTTTGGTCCAGAAGCCATTTGGGGCCGTTCCACCAAAGTTCATGTCCTGTGATTCCGGCAGGGTCAATACCTCGAGAAATCACGTCTGCTGGATTGTCTTCTGTGGGTACATGATGCCAGGACTGAGTGGGCAGTAGCTTATTTATCTCGGCCACTCGGTTGGCAACGAATGTCTTCCATCTGGCTGCGTCTCCTTTAATCCATGCTAGAGTAATCATCGAATCTGTCCACGTGAAGGCTTGTATTGCCTGAATATCAAGGGCAGTTATGGTTCTCTTCATGAGTTTGGCCAATAGTACAGCGGCACAGAGCTCGAGTCTTGGTATGGTTGCTTTGGCTCTGGCAGGTGCGACCTTTGATTTGGCGACTAGTAGAGTGGTTTTTGTTTTCCCTAGCGTGTTTGTTGATACAGCATATATGACTCCCCCATATGCTTTTTTCGGAGCTATCGCAGAATCCATGTAACTGTAGGTTGACTGTATTGTTGTAATTTATCCATCGTGGTAGATGGATGTCTTCTACGGCATTGAGCTGATCGCTAAATGAAATCCATTTGGCTTTAGCATTTTCTGGGACTGGCTGATCCCATTCCAGCTCTTGTAGCCAAAGCTCTTGGATAAGCAGTTTGGCTTTTATGGTGACGGGAGCTAACCATCCTAATGGGTCGAATAGTTTGGCTATCTGTGACAGGATGCTGCGTTTCGTAATCAGCTGATGATGGCTAGTGTTGGTTTTGAATCGGAACGTGTCATCGTAGGGTGCCCAATGGATCCCTAATGATTTCTTCGTTTTATCTTCGGTTATCTCCAATGCGTCACTGTCCTTTAAGTCATCTGGTACATCTTGCAACACTTGTGGTTTATTGCTAGCCCATTTTCGTAACGTGAACCCTCCGGATTTCAATAACGCTGATAATTCGGATTGCATCTGGATGGCTTCTTCAACGGTGTCAGTTCCGGATAACAAATCGTCAACGTAGAAGTCTCTAATTACTACTTCGGATGGTTTAGGGAATATTTCTTTATGGTCAATGGCCAATTTTTGGAGTGTTTTGATAGCAAGATAGGGTGCAGCAGTTGTCCCATAGGTCACAGTTGTTAGCTTGAATTCTTGAATTGGTTTGGATTTGTCGAATCTCCATAAGATTCTGTGGAACTTCTGGTCGTCTTCAGTAATTTTAATTTGGCGATACATCTTTTCGATATCGGCGGTAAAGGCGACCTGATGTTTCCTCCAACGCAGAAGAATGTCAGTCAATTCTTGCTGTAGCCGTGGACCAACGTGCATCAAGTCGTTGAGACTGATACCACTGGATGTCTTACAAGAGGCATCAAATACTACTCGGAGTTTTGTAGTAGTACTTGACTCTTTTAACACTGGCTGATGTGGAATGTAGTACTTCTTTTCCATTTGAGTTGTCCGAACTTCTTCCATATGACCAAGATTTAAATATTCTCGCAGGAACTCATCATACTGTTCTCCAAGCTCTCTATCTTTTGCCAACTTCTTTTCTAACTGCAAATGTCTTGCCAGTGCTTGGGGTTTGGAATTCCCCAATTTAGACGGAGTATCTTTTAAGGGAATTTGAACGGTGTAAGTTCCATCTGAGTTTCGTCTGGTAGTTCTACAAAAGTGTTCTTCACATGCGACATCATCTGGGGATAGTATTCTCTGAACTGAAACTTCTTCCATGTCCCAAAACTTCGTTAATTGCTTGTCTTCTTCGGTACGGCTTATCATGCTGACAACTTTGACCTGGTCATGTCGGGCTTGTTTGATATTGCCGGACAGTATGCATCCCAGTTCTGTCTGTTGACCTAGCAGACCATCCTTAGTTTTCTGTATTCCTTCCAATACAATCTTTCCGTATTCTTCAGCTCCAAGAATGGCATCAATCGGACCAGGTTTCTTGTATGTAGGATCAGCAAGGACTTGATTTTGCCATTGCTGATCAGTGGAGTCCTCTAGCTCATGACTTGGCATCGTCTGCGTCAATTTCGATAGTACTAGAAAACTGACGTTTGTTGAGAAATTACTAGGAAACCGTGGATGTACTTCAGCTTCGATCTTAGTCCTCGACAGGTGGGGTTTTCCCTCCCCTAAACCAGATACTTCTGCTCTAATCTTCTGTCTTGGTACCCCAAGTAACTGAGCAGCCTTTTCTGTGATAAATGATGACTGCGATCCCTGGTCAATTAATACTCGCAAATACTCCAAGTTTCCTGATGCCGATTTGACACGAATCAGTGCAGTAGCTAACAGTACTGTATGATCCTGTCGTGCAACATAACTGCTGGATGAAGTTTCTTCTCTATGTCGTTGTTTTGCCTGTTCGGTAGCTCTAGTAACATGTGTACCAACTCTTGACGTTGTACCAATGGCTCCACCTCTCGATGTTACTTCTCTATGTAACATTGTGTGATGCTGACGTCCGCAGGTTTGACATCGCTGCTGACTTCGGCATTTTTCTCTGTAGTCATGGCTCAAACAGTTGAGACATAGGCGTTTGTCTCTTGCGGCTTGCATTCTGTGACTGACGGATAAATCTCGGAATTTTTGACAAACGAATATTGGATGATGTTGCTTGCAATAGCTACAGGAGTTGAAGCTATCACCGTTGTTTGGCCCATTCTGTATTGTGTTAAATGTCATCTTCTTGGCTACACCCATGGTTTCCAAGGAGTGGAATCTTTTTTCCAGGAAATCCATCATCTCTGTCAAATCCTGGACTTCATGTGGAGCCTTGAGGGATTGTTCATATAGCCGATTGGTCTCTACATCCCATCTTCGAGTGATGATGCGGCATATTAATGGCCCCCAAGACGTCGTGTCAATGCCTACGTTCTCCAGTGCTCTTAGGCATTCTGTAACAACATCATGAAGCTGCTTCAACTTGTATGTGGACTCGCCCTGTATGTGGGGTATGTCCATGATTCTGTCAATTAGCCTAGATACCAACACCCGATTGTTTTGATATCGTTTCTGGAGTATTTCCCAAGCAGCATCATAGTTGGCATCAGTGATTTGGAGATGTTGGATCATTCTGTTTGGTTCACCCCTGACGTGAGTCTTGAGATATTGCATTTTCTCAATATTGGATAGGGACATATTTTCACGGATGATTTTGCAAAATATGTCATTGAACGTGGGCCATTGTTCGTAATTTCCATCGAAAATTGGAATTGTGATCTTTGGGAGTTTTAAATTTGGTTTGGCTGCATTGGAACTAACGGCGAATGTGGTGATCGCTGCTTGCAATTTTTTCACCGCTTCGTTGTATCGTTGACTGCTCCCCTGGTACTCATTGTCTACAAAGTAGCTGGATTGAAACGTGGTTTCGTAGACCATGATATCTTCTTGTAATTCTTGGATGGAATTCCATTGATCATTGATCTTCTTTAGCAACGATTCATAACGGCTGGCTTCTGGTTCTGTATCAAGCAATTCATGGGTAATTGCTTGAATGATCTCGTCAAGTTGTTGGATTCGGTGCATCTGTCGTTTGAGACGCACGGATTGTTCATTCATGTCATCGCCTCCATCTCTCATTGCTTTTGGGCAGTCACGAAGGTATAGCTTAGTTTCTTCATATTTCTTCTTTATTTGACTGTAGTAGTCGGATTCGAAGTATGGATGCTGTGGAATGTCCAGCGTCCTTATTTGAACATGAATCTTTTGGGATTTCTTCCATGTCTCCTCTAGTGTGGTTAGTCTGCTGTAGATATAAGCCTCGGTTTTCCTTGATTGTGTATCTTTTTTGGCATTGGTAAGGATTTGCGCGATTTGCTTGCCTAGTTCTTCCTGTTGCTTAGCGAGTTGATTCATTTCGTCGATGGAAGACATCTTGTTGTGGTTTGAAAGGCTAACTGTCTCCGTATTGGTTTGGCTTGGGTATGAAACGTCTGGGATTACGACGTATCGACTGGACTATGTTTTTTTTGTAACGGCTTGGTTCCAAACGTCTGGGATTACGACGTATCGACTGTACTATGTTCTTCTGGAACGGCTTGGGTTCGAAACGTCTGGAATTACGACGTATCGACTGGACTATATTTTTTTCTGGAACGGCTTGGGTTCGAAACGTCTGGGATTACGACGTATCGACTGTACTATGTTCTTCTGGAACGGCTCGGATTCGACACGTCTGGGATTACGACGTATCGACTGGACTATATTTTTTTCTGGAACGGCTTGGGTTCGAAACGTCTGGGATTACGACGTATCGACTGGACTATATTTTTTTCTGGAACGGCTTGGGTTCGAAACGTCTGGGATTACGACGTATCGACTGGACTATGTTTTTTCTGTAACGGCTTGGGTTCGACACGTCTGGGATTACGACGTATCGACTGGGCGGGACAGCGTGTTCGAAGGTTTCGAACGGGTCACTATCCTCTTCTAAATTTTCTTTTTTGCTCGAAGGACCAATGTACGCTCGTGAATAGTGGGTTCATATATTCGAACAGGGCCACTATACGAAACGTAGAAATATATGGTTGTTGGGGTTGTTTTTGGTACAGGGACCAAGATGTGTTGTAGAGTTGTTAATACCCCCTGAACGCAGCCTCACGTTCTAATTATGGCTTGGAAAGGGGTATCAGTGAGTCTCAACAGGTTAGTTGTAACTGTCTTTATTAAAAAAATACATTTAATTTATACTAAAATTACCATAACAAAAACGAAAACAAATGTATGTAATAATAGTGAACTTGCTCTAGTAATATAGAGAAATATGCAAGCGCTGCGATTATTTGCAGAGTTGCATTCCGGTGACCCTGCACCTATATTCGAAGTGATAATGAAATTATAACAACAATAAACAATTAATGTGGAACACAAATAGTAAATACGAATTATGTTTTATGGAAAAAAGAATTTTTAAAAATTATGTTTAATTGGATTAAACAAATCACCACGGAAAAATGTTTTAAAAAACAACTGAAATCACTGTTAAATAATTACACATTCTACAACTTGCAGGAATATTATGAATGTAATTTTATTTAGTTAACTTAATCTCCTTACCAAAGCACTTATCAAATTGTAATACTATAATATAATACAATATAATATTAGTTACTTAGTTTTCCCTACGCCTATATAGGTGCTACTCAAAATGGTGTATATGTATATGAATGTATGTATGTATACAATTATATTACAATTTTATGTAAACTATGTATATGTGGGAAATAAATCTAAATCTAAATCTAAAAAACCTAAAGTTTGTAACCCCAGACTGAATAAATCTAATTTGCCTTATGGGCTTCTGGGTTTCAAAGTTTATTTTACCTGTCGGCTGCTCAGATTTTTCCGGTGGGTCGTGAGTCAGAATATGGTGTTTAATAAATTAACAAACTTATTATTAAATTTGGTTAAAACCCTGATTTGTTAACAAAAGAACTTGAAGAGTGCACTTTAAGTTTCTAGCTTAGTAAGATTTAAAACTGCAAGTTATAAGAGATTAAAAGTTAAGGAATTATTTATCAAGTAAAATTAAGATAAATTAAGATAATTTTTGGGCGCCAGCTACTAAAAATTAGTAACAATTTGTATGATATCAGATTTTCACAATAAGAGAAATAAAACGATTCAGCTCAAATAAAAAGTATATTAACAAATAGAATAAATATTAACAATAACAAATTACTCTTAACAATGATGAAAAATATATATTTACCTGAAGGGCAAAACAATGGAAATAAATGCCTGAAGGGCTATCACAATAAAAAATGAATGAAAGAAAATATTTTATCAACTGCAAGGCTTACATTTACAAGAACAATTACTGGCAATTATTTGTTACGCTGGAACCGAAGACCTGATGATGGAAATATGTTCTACCACAGACTTACAGACCTTAATTTCCAAGGATTTCCACGATGATCTATTCCCTTGCCAAGATGGCCTATGCTGGTGTATACTGATCTTCTGGGTCTAGCTAGACTTCACCTGCACCTGGGAAAGATGTAACCAATCCTGGATAAGATAATAGGATATTCTGGATTTCAGTCTGATGTGGTCTGGTAAAGTTGAATCTGTCGAATCCTCTTCTTGGTCTCGTTCAATAAAACATAAATATACCAGTGTCAAAAATGTACAAAGTAAAGTTGGAAATATGCAAGTTAGCTTACGGCTGATAAAATTAGAAAAAAACTCACTGAAGGCAAGTTTCTTCTAGAAAAGTTGACTAAACAATTTAGCAAAAATATGAATTATAATAAATCAATAATTATAATTACAAAGATATGAATTTATTATTTTATTTTAAAAATAACTCAAGATATAAATTATAATAAACTAATTATTATAATTTCGAAACTATGAAATTTTAGAAATTACTCTAGATATAACTTAGACAAGATTAAAGCAATAAAAATAATTCCTCTGAATAAGAAATTATGTTAGAAAGAAATTTGTTATATTATTTAAATTTAATAACAGTAATTAAATAGACAAATCACAATAAGACACTCAGAAAATTAAGTTTTAATATTGCTAAAACGCAATATTTTCACAAATAGAAAATGTGTGAATCACAAAATAATACAATAAGTAAGAAAGTAAAAAGTTAGGTATTCTGATTTTTATAACTGATTTAATTAGATTACTAATTAAAGTTAATTTCTACTATTTAATGTAGAACGATAAGAAACAATAAGTTTATTTAATTCTCCCAATTGGAGTAAGAAATGGTAAGAAATGCTGTAATTTATTCAATTAAATTACGACAATTAGATAATAACTATGAATTTTAATTAATTCAAATCGTATTAAGATATAGCAGGGAATAATTTAAATATTAAATTAAATTACGAAAAATTACAATAATCAAATTGTGAGATAAGATAAAAACCAATATTTTCCGTTAAGCGAAAACTATTAATTTCGAAGAGTTTTTTACCACCTTCCGCAAACGAAAGAGATCTGTGTAAGTGCATATATTTTATGAATAACTCGATAAAGATAATAACGATAATTGCAAATTTTAATTGCAAAAGATAATAAGGAACGGTAATAACATAAGTTAACTTGCAAGACGACACCACGTGTAGATATTTGCATGAAATCAATCACGCGTGGAGAGCACTAAATTTGGCTAAAATGCCGGCGTCAAACACACCCAATTGATAAATTCGATTTAAATCGATATTTACCACATTTGACTGTAATAAATAACCAACATGCTAAATATTTACTAGGCTACGTATTGCAAATAATACTTTATAACGATAAGGTACAGAAAAATTCTACATCCGAGAAAAATAATTAGATATTCATAAAATTACGACTTACCAGTACGGAAGATAGGAAAAAGCTGGTGGAGGAGGAATGCTGTAGGATCGAGAACGTTTCAGTGCCGTCGACGCGCGCATAACATAGCTACATTTAATTGTCTCCGGTAGAAACCAGTTGTAACCGTAATTTACCAAATTATCGTTACACACCCCATTCGCTTCGGGTAGAAAATTTGTTAACTCTAGGAGTTACAAATTTTCGTTATCGTAATTACCCCAAATAAAGGATTAAAAAATAAAAAAATAAGACATAAGACAAGATAGACAGGAAGGAAAGATACTGGGTTCTATTGGAGAAGTGATTAATCCCCTCGAACACATCCAAGTCAATCGACATGTGGCATGATCACAGATGAAATGGGATCAAACCAAAGGACATTTTGCGCAGTTCTAGATGCAAGAAAAGCCTCGTTAATATACCCTTACTCGGAAGTCCATGAAGAAAAACAAGGAAGATGCAAGAAGCAAATAACACTCGCCCAAAAGAATCACGAAAAGAAGAGAGAGAGATAGAGAAAAAACCAGAAAGAAGTTAAGGAGAGGACACTAAGTCAGTCTCCAGAGACGTGGTTTGCCGCCTCAGTACTGTATAGTAGTTACCATTACTGAAATTGGAAGCGTAGCTCCAAGAAAAGAAAAGGCGACGAGGTTGCTCCTGATTGTAACACAGTGGCTAATTTCCCTGTCCGGCAATGAAACAGACTTGTATAAGCAGCAGATCATTGAGAATCATTATGCTAGCAAGGCTCACCAGACTAGATGTCAGAAACTCTTGAAAAGCAGACACATCCTGTCCATTTACTATTAAAAGTAGCCAAACAGTGACGAAACCACTCCCATCACAATCAAGCCTCTCTGCACGATAAGTGGCCGTTTAGAGGGCTTTTACCTCACGCAGGTTAATCCGCGGTGGTAGTATTCGTTACCCCTTACCACAGGGCACTAAAATGAAATACTATCAAGTAGTATTCATAAGGAAAGGTATAATAAGATAAGATATAGTGAGTGAGATTTTAATCGACTTGATCGGTTTCGGTGTCTGGATCGGAATCATCATCTGAGTCCAACTCGACATAATTTTCCTTAAGATCTTTAACATGCCACTTACCAAGATTATTTCCTTCAAGATCCGAAAGTTCATACACTAATTTAGAGATAACTCTTTTTACTTTACACTGTATATATTTCGGCGCTAACTTGGCGGAATAATCATTGGCAGCATTAGACAAGGTATAATTTCTTTTCCAGACTCGGTCACCGGGATAAAATCTCAAAGGTCGCTTACGTAAATTATAGTGCTTGACATTACGTTCATATGCATGACGCAGCCTTTTACGTATGTCCACATATAATTTAGGTAACTCTTGTATGTCATCAATCAATTGGTTTTTCTCTCCAATAGAAAGTATATTGTCCGCGTTTTCAGTAATTTTCCCATAATAATCCCCTGTTAAAGGAATATTCCTTGCAAAATTTAGAAAAGCAGGTGGATAACCCGTAATGTCATGTTTCGCTAACCTAATGGCTTGTGCCACTTGATAAATTGACATGTCCCAAGTTTTATGATTTTCATTTACATAGGAACGAATCGCGGTTACAATAACTCTATTAACCCGTTCTGTATGGTTTATTTGGGGATGGTATTTTGCATTATACCACACCTTTTGAACTTTATACTTATCGATAAATTGTTTAAACTCGCGACTAGTGAATTGTGTGCCATTATCGCAAGCGAAAATTTGTGGTACACCATAAATAAGGAAAACGTCATTTTCAAGAAATTTAATAATTGCTGTTGAGGTAGCCTTAAATAAAGGACGGACTAAGACAAACTTAGTAAACCAATCGACTACTACGAGAACATACTGATTACCGTTTTTTGATCTAGGGTAAGGTCCAAGTAAATCCGCTGAAATTAACTGAAAAGGGAAGTTAATATTCCGATAAGCACCCATTAAACCGGCACGTGGTAAATTTGAACTTTTGTTTGCTGCACAAATAGGACATTTACGCACATATTTATACACTTCTTTACGGATATTTGGCCAGTAATAAAGTTCCATAATTCTAAAGAGAGTTTTAGAAACACCAAAGTGTCCAGCAGTAGCATCGTCATGAAACATATAAAAAATTTCCGAACGGTTTTTCGTAGGTACGACAATCTTCCAATCAGTTATGTTACTGACCAAACTATGATTATTAACAATATGCTTATACAAAATATTATTTTCTACTCGATATGAAGGATATTTCTCCGGATTTTCTTGTATTTTAGTTAACATGGTATTGTACCATTTATCGGGAATTAATTTATTCAAATCTAAGACAGCTGTTTCGGTAATGGAACGAGAAAGTGCATCCGCTACAATATTATGTTTACCTTTACGGTGAATAATATTAAAGTTAAATTGAGATAATCTAATCGCCCAACGAGCTAAGCGACCCGTCGGATTAGAAATATTAGTTAACCATAACAACGACGCGTGATCCGTTTCAACCGTAAATCTAGAGCCTTGTACGTAACTACGAAATTTTTCTATACTATATATTACGGCAAGTAATTACTTTTCCGTTACTGAATATTTACGTTCACATTTGTTTAAAGTCCTGCTTGCATAAGCAATAGGATGATCAATTCCGTCACTCTCCTGATAGAGCACAGAACCAACGCCTGTATTTGACGCGTCACATTGAATAAAAAAAGGTTTAGTAAAGTCAGGACTAGCTAAAACAGGGGCAGAGGTTAAACGACGTTTTATTTCCTCAAAAGCTTGATTAGCTTCCGGTGTCCATGTTATAGGCTGACCCTTTTTACGTCCGTGTAAAAGGTCTGAGATAGGTGAACAAATAGTGGAGAAATCTTTAATGAACCGGCGGTACCAACTAACAAGACCGATAAGACGTTTTATTTCGGTGGTATTTTTCGGAACGGAGTAATTTAAAATGGCGGTAACCTTTTCTGGGTCCGTTCTTAAACCTTGCTGATCGACAACAAAACCTAAGAAGGATAAAGAGGGACGACAGAATTGACATTTTTTTAGATTTACGGTAAGATTAGCCTCTTTTAATTTTGCGAAAACTTGCTTCAAGATATCTAAGTGAGTCGAAAAGTCGGGGGTAGCTATAATAATATCATCCAAATAACAAAAGCAAAAAGGTTCAAGTGAAGGTCCAATGACTTGGTCCATTAACCTAGCCATAGTTTTTGGTGCATTACTTAGACCAAAAGGCATAGTGCGAAATTCAAACAATCCTTTGCCGTAAACAGCAAAGGCAGTCTTTGGTCGTGACGCGGGATCTAAAGGAATTTGGAAAAACGCATTTTTCAAATCAATGGAGGTAAGGAACTTTGCATCACGAAGTTTATTTAAAATACTATCAATTAACGGCATAGGATATGAGTCATCTACAGTTACTGAATTGACTTTTCTCCCGTCGAAACATATGCGATATTCTCCCGAACGTTTTTCTACTAACCACAAAGGACTAGACCACAGAGATCGAGAAGGTTGAATTACACCCATTTCAAGCATTTTGTCAAGTTCGGTATTTAAGTGCTGTTGCATAACCGGCGATAAAGGATATTGTCTCTGTCTGATAGGCTTGGCATCCCCAGTATCAATCGTGTGAGATATCAAGTGGGTAAGTCCCAGACGATCAGAAGGAGCAATTTCGGAAAACATATTAACAACCTTATCTAAGGACTTTTTATTATCTGAAGATAAATCATGTACCGTTTGAATTGTATTAACCGTACAAAGAGAAATAGGTAAATTATAGGTAAGATCCTTGAAATCTACATTTATCTGAAATTCTTTTAGAAAATCTACTCCTAAAATTAAAGTGTGAGTCATTGACGGAATGACTAAAATTTTCATTACTTTCGAAACATCATTTAAACATACCGGAACCGAAATATAGCCTAACACATTTTGTGACGTACCATCAGCAGTGGTTACATTAAAATAATTTTCATACTGTATAGGTATCTTTAATTTCTGTAGCAAATAATATTCCGAAGAACCCAATACAAAAGCAGAGCTACCGCTGTCTACTAACGCTAAAATGTTAACACCGGAAATTTGAACATTAAAATAGGGACGATTATCATTAGGTTTCTTTACACAAATAGGATTCATAGTAGGAAGGGATTGATAAAAGTGTTTCACCGTAGAAAGCCACTTTTGCCAATCAGACACTGATTGTTTTATTTCTTTCCTTTTTTTGATATTTTGAGTTTTTGGTTTGTAACTGGACGATTTTCGGAAGTGGAGGCTGAGGCAACGACATCCAGTGACACGTCCCCGCTCAATTCGTTTTTTGGACTGCATTTTGTACACCGAAACTTTGTAGTATTTTTCAACCCGCACCCAAAACAAAATAGTTTTCGTGGGTTCCGACACGTATTGTAGGAATGCCCTACTTTATCACAATTCCAGCATTTAAGATGCGATACTGCAGAAAAATTTACTTGATTACTAGAATTACTTCTTGAATTTTTATCACTAGGAAATGAATTTTTATTGAAAAATGAATGGTTATTTTTAAATTGAGTATTTGAACTCGAAGCTATACAACTTAAGTCAGGTTCTAATAACCCTCCTTTAGGCTGTGGTGGTGTTCTATAACGGTTTGACCAAGTACGAGATTCCTCTAATTTTTTACATAAGTCCGACAATTCAGATACAGTGGTGGGTTGTGCTAATGCTAACCTCGAAATATAATAAGGTAATAAATTCCGTCTGATTTTATTCACAATAACAACTTCGCTTGGTTTAATCGGTAGACGATTGAATAACCCTTCCATTGACGCAATGAAAATAGCAACACGTTCATTAGGACCTTGCGTCCTATTATTAATTTCTTGTAATAACTTGTAATTTTTCGCGCTTGACGTAAAAGTTCGATTTTTTCTAGAAAAGCCGTAAGAGATTCGTTTTCGGTTGATCCGCTAAAAGTGACATTCCATTTATATGGAGGTATAGATTGCACATTAAACGTATGCGAAACAGGTGGAGTCGGTTCAATAGGAGTGGAAGTAGTCGGCAAGTCTTTAAAAGCAAAATCACCCTCCAATTCTAAAATTAGAATTTGCAATTCGCCCTTTTTGACTTCTTCTTCCTCATTATTCGCGATCAAGCGTTGCATTCTACCCGATAAATGAGTTAAACGTGACGAAATTCGTTTCTTAAGTGAAGAATCCCCGCTAGTTTGATAACTATCAATTACATTCGTTAAATCGGTAATCGTCGCGTGTATTTCTTTACAATCATCTAGGAATTTATACGGATGTACTGTTGACCCTTGTACAAAACTTCTATTCGCGCTTTCTTGACTTAATAATCCCCGTAAAATTTTCCGTTTTTTATCCGTATCCCCAACCGGATCGACATTACGTACTTTTAATTCATAAGTAAGTTCGGCAACCTTTAAGTGATTTGGTTCCATAATGTTATAGTTTCTTAATAAGATGAATACGAGAATGAAAGATAAGTTACGTTAACAAGTTACAAAACTCAAGATTATAATAAATTGTAATTGGTATATCACGTATAGAGAAAAGTTAAAATAGAAATGCGAAAATAATCCAATAAATTTCAATAACTCATAGGTAACGCTAACAAATAACCACCCAGTATATTACGAATAATTTTCAATCACTTGTAATTCAAATAAATTAATCAGATAATAAGAAATTCAGATAAAAATCCACAAGTTAAATTATAAATAGTGTACAGAATAAGAACTCGTATTTATTCTCGCGACAAAAAAATTAAATCACCATATGCACAAAGTTCCAATAATGTAAAGTTAAATTCGGTAGGTAAATAAATCTCTTATTCCAACACTATTAAGTTTTCATAAATACTTTAAACCTTACTTGTAAAAAATAGGGAAATAAAGAAATCGGTAAACAAGTTTTTATGTTTACAACGGCCGCAAATATCTTCACAATTTTAATTCAAAATACTTGCAAAAATAAGATAGTAATGAATAAGATAAGATATTCCACTTTAATAATGTCAATATCAAATAGTTGTAAAAATCAGTTTTAGTAATATGTACTTATGTTTAAAGTACGAAACATATACTTTCTTAGTTAGAATATTTTATACTTAGAAAATTTAGGTAATGGTTCCAGGTCTTATTGTTTGTTTGACTTTGGCTTATTTCTCCCTGAGAAAATCTGATTTCAATATAATTATAGTGCAGTTTAAATTCATAAAATATCAGGCCCCACGTTGGGCGCCAATTTTTGTAACCCCAGACTGAATAAATCTAATTTGCCTTATGGGCTTCTGGGTTTCAAAGTTTATTTTACCTGTCGGCTGCTCAGATTTTTCCGGTGGGTCGTGAGTCAGAATATGGTGTTTAATAAATTAACAAACTTATTATTAAATTTGGTTAAAACCCTGATTTGTTAACAAAAGAACTTGAAGAGTGCACTTTAAGTTTCTAGCTTAGTAAGATTTAAAACTGCAAGTTATAAGAGATTAAAAGTTAAGGAATTATTTATCAAGTAAAATTAAGATAAATTAAGATAATTTTTGGGCGCCAGCTACTAAAAATTAGTAACAATTTGTATGATATCAGATTTTCACAATAAGAGAAATAAAACGATTCAGCTCAAATAAAAAGTATATTAACAAATAGAATAAATATTAACAATAACAAATTACTCTTAACAATGATGAAAAATATATATTTACCTGAAGGGCAAAACAATGGAAATAAATGCCTGAAGGGCTATCACAATAAAAAATGAATGAAAGAAAATATTTTATCAACTGCAAGGCTTACATTTACAAGAACAATTACTGGCAATTATTTGTTACGCTGGAACCGAAGACCTGATGATGGAAATATGTTCTACCACAGACTTACAGACCTTAATTTCCAAGGATTTCCACGATGATCTATTCCCTTGCCAAGATGGCCTATGCTGGTGTATACTGATCTTCTGGGTCTAGCTAGACTTCACCTGCACCTGGGAAAGATGTAACCAATCCTGGATAAGATAATAGGATATTCTGGATTTCAGTCTGATGTGGTCTGGTAAAGTTGAATCTGTCGAATCCTCTTCTTGGTCTCGTTCAATAAAACATAAATATACCAGTGTCAAAAATGTACAAAGTAAAGTTGGAAATATGCAAGTTAGCTTACGGCTGATAAAATTAGAAAAAAACTCACTGAAGGCAAGTTTCTTCTAGAAAAGTTGACTAAACAATTTAGCAAAAATATGAATTATAATAAATCAATGATTAAAATTACAAAGATATGAATTTATTATTTTATTTTAAAAATAACTCAAGATATAAATTATAATAAACTAATTATTATAATTTCGAAACTATGAAATTTTAGAAATTACTCTAGATATAACTTAGACAAGATTAAAGCAATAAAAATAATTCCTCTGAATAAGAAATTATGTTAGAAAGAAATTTGTTATATTATTTAAATTTAATAACAGTAATTAAATAGACAAATCACAATAAGACACTCAGAAAATTAAGTTTTAATATTGCTAAAACGCAATATTTTCACAAATAGAAAATGTGTGAATCACAAAATAATACAATAAGTAAGAAAGTAAAAAGTTAGGTATTCTGATTTTTATAACTGATTTAATTAGATTACTAATTAAAGTTAATTTCTACTATTTAATGTAGAACGATAAGAAACAATAAGTTTATTTAATTCTCCCAATTGGAGTAAGAAATGGTAAGAAATGCTGTAATTTATTCAATTAAATTACGACAATTAGATAATAACTATGAATTTTAATTAATTCAAATCGTATTAAGATATAGCAGGGAATAATTTAAATATTAAATTAAATTACGAAAAATTACAATAATCAAATTGTGAGATAAGATAAAAACCAATATTTTCCGTTAAGCGAAAACTATTAATTTCGAAGAGTTTTTTACCACCTTCCGCAAACGAAAGAGATCTGTGTAAGTGCATATATTTTATGAATAACTCGATAAAGATAATAACGATAATTGCAAATTTTAATTGCAAAAGATAATAAGGAACGGTAATAACATAAGTTAACTTGCAAGACGACACCACGTGTAGATATTTGCATGAAATCAATCACGCGTGGAGAGCACTAAATTTGGCTAAAATGCCGGCGTCAAACACACCCAATTGATAAATTCGATTTAAATCGATATTTACCACATTTGACTGTAATAAATAACCAACATGCTAAATATTTACTAGGCTACGTATTGCAAATAATACTTTATAACGATAAGGTACAGAAAAATTCTACATCCGAGAAAAATAATTAGATATTCATAAAATTACGACTTACCAGTACGGAAGATAGGAAAAAGCTGGTGGAGGAGGAATGCTGTAGGATCGAGAACGTTTCAGTGCCGTCGACGCGCGCATAACATAGCTACATTTAATTGTCTCCGGTAGAAACCAGTTGTAACCGTAATTTACCAAATTATCGTTACAAGTTGTGTTCAAACTGTCTCAGATCAGGGCATTTTAGTAATTCATGCACAGCTAGTTGCTGCAAGACATGTGGCAAAAGGCATAATACCATTTTACATTTTAGCACTGATAATGCAGACAAAGCACACACCTCTCAGCAGGAAACAATTTCCAATTCGAATGAAACGCAACCGAAAACTTCTGACATTGCAGGGTCAAGCGTAGCAACGCATTGCGGTAATTCACAAAATTCATTAACATTATTGCAAACAGCCATAATATACGTTCTTAACTCACAAGGGGTTAAGATAAAATGCAGAGCTCTGTTGGACTCCGGGTCCCAGGCTAATTTTATGACAGTTAATCTGTTTAAAAAATTAAACATTGATCACCACAAGGTCGATTCACCTATTACAGGTATTAGCAATGCAACCATGTATGTTTCTAGCCAAGCACAGGCTACCATTCAATCAGTTCATAATTCATATAAATGTCTGCTACCATTTTTGATTATCAACAAGATAACAGGTAATATACCAACCATTTCTTTTGGCGATTCTAGCATTAACATTCCGCAAAACATCACTCTCGCGGATCCTGAATTTAATAAATCAGGTCAAATAGATGTTCTACTAGGTGCGGGAATATTTTTTGAGTTAATGTGCGTTGGCCAAATAAAAACCGGAAAAAATCAACCTATTTTGCAAAAGTCAAAATTGGGCTGGGTAGTTGCTGGTCCTTTGTGCAATTTTGCAGATCAAAATTCATGTTCATCATTTTTATCAACAAATTCAGACATACAGTCGATGTTGGAAAAGTTTTGGGTCATTGAGGAGTGCCCACGCCAAGCAATTCGTTCACAGGAGGAAATTGAGTGTGAAAAACAATTCACAGAAAATCTTAATCGCGATTCCTCTGGTCATTTCATTGTTAAATTGCCATTGCGGGCAAATTATGCTGAGATAGGTGAATCTTTAAGCGTAGCTACCACAAGACTTTTATCAGTAGAGCGAAAATTAAATAAAAATCCCGACATAAAGCAACAGTATCATGATTTCATGCGTGAGTACATGGAATTAGGACATATGTCACAGATTGATTTAGAAAACGATCATAACAACAATGTCAAATATTATCTCCCACACAGTAGCGTTTCAAAAACATCTAGTATCACAACCAAATTACGCGTTGTATTTGACGCATCCTGTAAATCGGATACAGGAATTTCATTAAATGATGTTTTGAAAGTGGGACCAGTCATTCAAGATGACCTATTTGAAATCTTGTTAAGATTTAGAAAACACAACTACATTATTACGGCGGACATCGCAAAGATGTACCGGCAAATTTTCATTCATAAAGATCATTGCGATCTACAAAGAATTGTTTGGCGTTTCGATTCAGAATCAAAAATTCAGCATTATCGGCTTAACACCGTAACTTATGGTACTGCCAGTGCCTCATTTCTAGCGACGCGTTCTTAACAACAAGCAGCTTATGAATATCAAACATTACATCCTGAAGCATGTCAGGCAATATTATCGGATTTTTATATAGATGATTTGATCTCGGGATCACATGATATAGAATCAACTATTCGGTTGGAGTCGGAGATTTCACAAATATTAAACAAATTCGGGTTTCCATTGCGCAAGTGGAACTCTAATGACAAACAAATTTTAGCAAGCAATTCAAACGATGAAAACTCACAATCTAAATATTATGTAATCGACAGCAAAGAAACAAAAATATTAGGCATATCTTGGGATACTAACCAAGACACTCTTCAATACACAGTAACGTCAGACAATTGAGAAAATCACAAAGTAAGCAAAAGGCTAATTTTATCTGTAGTCTCTAGGATTTTTTATCCTTTAGGCCTGTTAGGGTCCGTTATTGTCAGAACAAAGTTAATTTTACAGCAGCTGTGGCAGCTGAAACTGAATTGGGATGAATCAGTTCCTATCGATTTGCACACAATGTGGCTCCTTCAAAACAAATTTTGCAGCTGAATCATTTGAAAATTCCTAGACACGTACTAATTTTCAACGCCGTAAAGTTTCAAATTCATGGATTCTGTGATGCGAGTCAGTACGCATACGGATGTGCTATATACCGGGTGACCACGAAATGACGCTCGCCCTTATATCTTCTTTGTTTTACAAGATATAAATTTCAAATTTGGGCACGTCAAATAACGGTTAAATATGCATTATTTCAAGCATTTTATCGCTTTCTGTCGCTTCCGGTTTCACCGGAAATGATACTAACTTTCGTTTTTTAAATGGAACACCCTGTATATTTTTACATTTTTGGATTCAGTAGGTCATTTTGACTACAGTTAAGGCATATTGAGATAAAAATATTATTGACAGACATTTTTATGAGCAAATTTAATTTTTGATCTAGGCGGTCGTGACCCCAAAAAAATGTTTTATTTTGCTTCAATAATTAATCAAAAAATACAATTATGATATTATGTCGTATGACATTTGTGTTATAAGATCTTAAACATTTCGGAAATCGTTTTTCCAGAATAACTAATTTTTTTTAAATGGCACCATGGTGACTCACTATGTTATTTTAATAAAGCATTTCATTACCGATAATTTGGTACCAAACACTTCATTATTTGTTCATATTGTAATACATAAAAATTACATTCAACAAGATATAAATGAAAATATACTCAATAATATTTAACATTGAATTTCTATCAAATTGGTGCCTTTGAAATGTAAGGAAAGAAACAAATGAATAGTTTGACAGCTCAAATGATATTTAAATCTATGAGAATCAGGTATTATTTTACTGTGTATTAAAAAATTATGGTTTATTCACAAAGTGACAAAGTGGATATGCTGTTGATATACGGGGAATGTCGCAGAAATAGTCTGGCAGCCCGTGATTTATATGCAGAACGCTATCCAATAAGAAATCATCCTGGCAGACACTACTTTCTTAGAGTGGAACGGAAGCTGAGACAAGAGAGAGTAGATCAAGAACACCACTTTGTCACTTTGTGAATAAACCATAATTTTTGAATAGGCAGCATAATAATACCTGATTCTCATATATTTAAATATCATTTGACATTTGAGCTTTGAAACTATTCATTTGTTTCTTTCGTTACATTTCAAAGGCACCTATTTGATAGAGATTCAGTGTTAAATATTATGAGTTTATTTTCATTTATATCTTGTTGAATGTAATTTTTATGTATTATAATATGAACAAAGAATGAAGTGTTTGGTACCAAGTTATCGGTAATGAAAAGCTTTATTAAAATAACGTAGTGAGCCACCATGGTGCCATTTAAAAAAAAATAGTTATTGCTGAAAAACGATTTCCGAAATGTTTAAGATCTTATAACAAAAATGTCATACGACATAATATCATAATTGTATTTTTTGATTAATTATTGAAGCAAAACAAAACATTTTTCTGGGGTCACGGCCGCCTAGATCAAAAATTAATTTTGCTCATAAAAATGTCTGTCAATAATATTTTTATCTCGATATGCCATAACTGTATCCAAAATGACCTCCTGAATCCAAAAATGTAAAAATATACAGGGTGTTCCATTTAAAAAACGAAAGTTAGTATAATTTCCGGTGAAACCGGAAGCGACAGAAAGTGATAAAATGGTTGTAATAATGCATATTTAACCGTTATTTGACGTGCCCAAATTTGAAATTTATATCTTGTAAAACAAAGAAGATATAAGGGCGAGCGTCATTTCGTGGTCACCCGGTATATTAGATCGGAAAATTCAGATGGCAAAATTTCAGTAAATTTATTGTGCGCAAAATCGCGAGTGGGACCACTCAAAACAATTTCCATTCCTAAATTGGAACTTTGCGGAGCTCTTCTGTTAGCTCAGTTTTTTTTTTTTTTTTTTTTTCCGGAGGAGGGGAAATCTTCAACAAGACACCTCGCCTGGATGTTCTGCGGCAGGGTAGTGTGGGATTTTTACCCACTAAAACCCCTCCTCCTCTTCTTAGGTATAGTACTGGGACCGCTCGCACATACCTTCAGTACTATCCATGCCTGTGCTATTAACGCACCTCCTGCCTCTCTCTTTCGTCCCTCTCCTTCTTCACCAGTATTTCCCTCAGCATCCTATGCACAACGTCCCACTTGGTCCTGCTTTCCAACATTTCCCCTACCATGTTTTCTGGGCTTATCGCCACCCCCATTTCCATCTCGGCTCTCGAGCGCACCTCGTGCCACCGGTTACATTAAACACCGTATGCTCCGGTGTATCTATCAACGTTTAATAACTAAACTAATTTGCTAAGGCTGTGTCAACGTTAGTTAACCATTCGTTATAACCAGTGATAGTGGGAGGGAACGACCCATATTCGATTAAGTCAACCAACCGCTGTCACCACATCTGATTTAACTCTTGGCCGTTGAATTCAACGCAGGTCGTGGCAAACCCTTAATATATCGAAGTCTCGAAATCGATAGATTAACGGCAACTGTCGACAATGAATGCTTCCTCGTATACAGGCTTCGCAACGTCCTGAACTAAAGATACAACACTAGCTAAACACTTTGCACAATACACAATTCACTTCTGACACCTGCCCAGACAGGTCTTGCTCGTTCACTCTTCTTTGGCTTCAGCCGAATGGTCAAACCGACGCAATTGCGAGGGTCGTTAGCTATGGGGTCAACACAGATACTAGACTATTACTAGAACGCAATAAGAAGACATGGATAATAAATAAGGGTATATATTAAACAATCATCATAGTACATATAGAGCCTCACCTAGCAAGGTCTGCCACCATAACCACGATACCCCCACAAGGGGTCAGCGACCGCGACGGCCGCGCTTAAAGACGAGTGATCGATTGCCGAAAGAGAATTATTACATGGACGTGACTGGCAATTTAGTGAGTGGGTTTTATAGATTTACTGTTAGAATTAGACAAAAAATTTAAGGTAATATTCTCCAAAAGGGGTATATGCCGTTAGACGTCTGTGGATATTTCAGAAAGGGGAAATCTCTTCGAATGCTATCTCACAAGGCGGTCACCTGGTAATAATGGGGAAGTGCCCCGGTACCCGTGCGTACCGCACTGAGGCTTATCCTGGCTTGATTTAATCAAAAATGGCGGATTTCCATTTTGCGAGATCATTGGGAGGTCTCCCACTATATATATGGAAATGACCCGAGACCACTTCATGTCGCCACGTGGCGTCGCAAATTCCGCTATTTCCAAATTTTATTCAGTTCCTAATATTTTCAAAATGGTGCTGGCAGACACGATCCCGGTAGAGACGATGACCAATGGGTAGGCGAGGCCAGCTCAACCATCCTTGGAAGCCGTAGGTCACGGACTCACTAGGAATTCCAGAACGCGAGGGTAGAGTGAACCTATGGGTCCGTAGATCAGTGCGACCACGAAGGTGGATCAGTCTATGGTAGATCAGATCAAGAGCTACCGATCTACGGTAGATTCACTCTCGCGCCTTTGTGGAGTATTCCTGTGATCTGTTAGACCGGCTTGTGAAGATGATTACCTGCGCTGTAATCATCATAATTAAAACCCCAGTCCGTCCATAGAGGATTCGGCACTGGCAGAGGATAATGCATATCCTTGGTCGTCTCTACATGCTGCATCGTGCCTGGATGCGTTCGTTCAAACATGAGATATGGGCCGAAAAAGATAAAGGGAATTTTGGAAACTGTACTGAAAATCGTCTTAAAAATTTTATAAAAAATCCTGATATGCATGGATTCACGCATATCAGGCAAAAATGAAGGAATTTTGGGTTTAGGAACTGACTTGAATTTCGACATATTTTTGATAAAAAAAATGGTGTACATGGAACAGATGTTCCACATACACCATTCAAGCCTTAGCTTGTGTGCTTATGTCTAATTGGGATCTTTTGCTTAAAACTACTTTCACAGCATCTCCTGGGTTCGATAACATATCCACCTCGCCACAATAAGGGCACGCTTCCTCCTCCGCCTTCCCAATGGCATGCACATAGGTGCCGAAGCATCCATGTCCTGTGAGTGCCTGTGTCAAGTAGAATTCTACCTCCCCATGTTTCCTGCCCACCCACTGCCTCACGTCCGGTATTAGACGTCTCGTCCAAGTTCCTTTCCTGCCTTGGGCCCATTCGCTCTGCCATTTACTCAGGGTATCTTCTCTCGCCTCTTTCCTCCTCATTTCACCCCCGCCGGCCCTATAGATGACCAATCTTTCTTCAGCCTGCAACTTTATCGGGGTCACCCCTGCGATTACAAGCGTAGCCTCCGTCGATGTAGTACGGTAGGCACCGCACACTCGTAATGCCATCCTCCTCTGTACTTTCTTTAATTTCGCCAGATGTCGCTCGATCTCCAATGCTGTGCCCCACACTTCAACTCCATAAAGCATTATAGAGTGTGCTACCGCATTCAGTACCTTTCTCCTGCTACTGCGGGGCCCACCAACGTTTGGCATTAGCCTGTTTAACGCCGTCACTACTTTGTCGGCTCTTTCAGCCGTCTTTGATACGTGTTCCCCGAAGCTCAGGTTGGCGTCTATCGTCACCCCCAGGTACCTCAGTGAGCTCTTGAACTGCACCTCTTCACCCTCGACAGTAATGTTTATGGGTCTGTGGCGCCGCCTACCCACCAGCAGGACTCCCTCAGTCTTCTCGGGTGCTATGCTCAATGAGTTATTATGGAGCCATTCTACAATTGTTGTCAATGCTTCTTGTGCTGCACCCATCAGGCTGTCTTCCGTTCTACCTGTAACGATAACCCCCAGATCATCCGCGAATCCTATGACCTTCGTTCCCGTTGGCATTCGTAGCTTCAGCACCCCGTCATAGAAGACGTTCCATAATGCTGGGCCCAGAACCGACCCTTGCGGCACCCCGCAGCTGACCTTTTGGACCTCTGAGCCGTCCACTGCCCCAATAATTATTTTCCTCTCATGGAGATAACTGCCCAACATCTTTAGTAGATATGGTGCTACCTCCCTTCCAGTTAATTCTCCCATAATGGCCAGCCACGGCGCGGAGTTGAAGGCATTTCGAACGTCCAGCGTTAACAGCATACAGAAGCTTCTGGTTCTCCAGGTTCCTGCTTTGGCCTCCCAAGCCAGTCTCACCACCTGTTCTATCGCCTGTATTGTCGAACGACTCTTCCTAAAGCCATACTGCTCATTCGATAATCCGCCTGATCGCTCTATCTCCTCATTGAGGCGCCCCGTTATCAGTTGCTCTAGCAGTTTGGCCAATGCATCCAGAAGACATAGCGGTCTATATGAAGTGGCCTCCTCTGACCGTTTGTCCCCTTTCCTCAGGAGAACCAGTCTCGCAGTCTTCCATTCCTCCGGGAATACACCGTCTTCTAGTATCTTGTTCATCACTCCTAGTATATATCCAGGCTGCTCCTTGACCAGAACCTTCACAATCTCGGCTGGAATGCCGTCCGGGCCCGGCGCCTTTCCTCTCTTCAGCCTGTCAGCTGCCTTCTCAAGCTCCTCCCGATTAAATAGTGGCACGTCCCGCACCCTCTGTGGTTCCCAAGCCTGCACCGCATGTCTTGGGAACAAGTCTCCCACTATCTCCCTTTGTCTTTCCATTGGTATGTTCGGGGCTGGCATCAGCTTCATCGCCCGGGTCACGATCTTATATCCATTTCCCCATACGTCGTTATCTACTTCCTCACACAACTGCTTCCACCGTGCTTGTTTGGATCGGTTTATTTCCTGCCGGAGCATCTTCTTATATCTCCGATACTCATCCGTGGCCCCATTCTCCTCTTGCTCCGCGCGTCCGTCCCTACGCATCCTCTGCATGTGCCTCCTACTTCTAAGGCAACATGCTCTGAGCCTAGCAATCTCCTCACTCCACCAGTAAACGCACTTTCTCCTGGAGTTAGGAGACGTCTTCTTCGGCATTGCTGCATCACACACCCTTTTCAACATTTCTACACATTTGCCCGGTGCTGTACTGGGACCGCGTCTCATTTCTTTCTGTAGAGCCTCCTTGAACTTATCAGGGTCCAGTTTTTTTAGGTTCCAGCCTGGTCTGGTTGTATCACTCTCTCGATGTTCATTTGCATAGTGCAGCTCATACTTTATGTATTTATGCAGACTGAGCGTTTCCTCCTCGTCCACCCGCCAATTCTTGATCCTCGGTGCCAACTCTACACTTGCTAAGGTGAGGTTGATGTATGAACTGCTTGGCCCTCTTACAAAGGTTAGCTCAGTTAGTTGATAAATTGTTAACCTCATTCACACTACATAGTTCGGTTATTTTCTATTGGAGTGACTCGACCATTTGCCTTGCATGGATTTCATTGCAGCCTAGCACATTAAAAACATTTATTGCAAATCGGGTCTCTAATATACAGCAATTAAAAAATCCAAGTCAGTGGAGACATGTTGCATCCGAGGATAATGCCGCTGACGTAATATCCAGAGGATTAAATCCAGAGCAACTAATTAATTCGACACTATGGTGGAATGGCCCGTCGTTTCTGTTATTAGATTCGCCATTTTGGCCAAAATCATGTGACAATTACATTTCAGACATTCCTGAAAGAAGAAATGTTGTTCATTCATTTTCAAACATTGTAGATCAGACCATTTTTGATAGATTTTCATCGTTACGAACATTACAGCGAGTAACGGCATATTGCTTAAGATTTATTAACAATTTGAAAAACCAACATTTGCCAAAACATGCAGGCGAACTTACATCTGTGGAACTAGATAATGCGATATTTACACTTTCCAAAATAGTTCAACAATCTTCATTCGCCCATGACATATGTTCACTCAAAAGAACAGGTACAGTATCAAGTACTAGCAAGTTATTAACTTTGGCTCCATTCCTGGATGAAAATGGCTTGATTAGAGTAGGCGGGAGACTAAGAAATTCTCAATTAGAATATGGTCAGGTACATCCAATTGTCTTGCCTAGCAAGCACAATTTCACCAAATTGTTAATCAGGTATGAGCATTTAAAAAATTTGCATGCAGGTGCTCAGTTTATTTTGGCAAATGTCAGAAAACAATTTTGGCCATTGAATGGCCGTAGTACGGTTCGTGGTGTTTTACGCAAATGCATGACATGTTTTCGCGCCAAACCGCCAAATATTTGGCCGCAAATGGGTAATTGGCCCAGAGCACGAGTTACGCCGGCGCGTCCCTTTTATTTTTGCGGGGTCAATTACGCAGGCCCGATCACAATTAAAGCTGGTAAGCTCCGAAACAGAGCATTTGTGAAAGCGTACTTATGTATTTTTATGTTTCACCACCAAAGCAACCCACATTGAGGTTGTAAGCGATTTGACATCTGAAGGCTTTCTTAACGTTTTCAAAAGATTTGTATCGAGACGGGGTTTATGCAAGCATATTTATTGCGATAACGCAACCAACTTTGTTGGTGCCAAGAACGAACTTGACAAAATATCTGCAAAATCTCTCGTGCAAGATGACAATTTTAAATCATTCATTAGCGATAATCACATCACATGGCATTTCATCCCACCTAGAAGTCCACATTTCGGTGGACTATGGGAGGCCGCAGTTAAGTCGGCCAAGTCACATTTGCTGAGAATTGTAGGTAACGCGACATTAACCTATGAAAATCTTTGCACGGTAGTTGTTCAAATAGAGGCGATCAACTCTCGCCCCTTGTATCCCATATCTAGTGACCCCAATGACCTGCTATCCTTGACACCCGGGCATTTTTTGATCGGTGCTAGTTTAAATGCACTACCTCAATCAAACACACAAGAAGAGACCACAAATGGAATATCACATTATTATCAACTGCAGCAGATGGTCCAGCACTTTTGGACCCGTTGGTCGTCTGAGTATTTAAATAGCCTACAGCAACGTACTAAGTGGAAAACCAGCAATACCAGAAATTTAGCCGTTGGTGCTCTTAAAGCTGATAACACCGCCCCCATGCAGTGGAAGTTAGGAAGAATCATCGAAATACATCCAGGCGCAGATCAAATTGTGCGTGTCGTGAGTGTTAACTAGTGCTGGAGTGGTTAAGCGCTCAGTGCAAAAAGTCTGTTTACTCCCAATTGAGACTTGATATTATTAACGATTAAATACCTATTTTATATTTTATACATTTCATAAGTTTATTTTTATTATGTGCATTTCATATTGTTGAAAGCAGAGCCTTTCAAGGCCGGCGGTATGTCTGTCATGACAATGTACATTAATTGTCCTAAGAACGGTCCTGTATCACGCGAGTGCCGAATCGCCCGCTAGAGGCTTGCTAAAAACACCAGTGTTCATGAGTCAGGTAATGTGTTTAGACGTATCTGGCAGAGCTCTCTAATTTTATTGCTTTATATGTACCTATAACTGTTGCTTTACATTACAAGTATTTCACCGTCAGGTGTACTTTTCATTTCCAACTATTTTGATTGCAAAGACGGCATGAGTCGTCTCATTAAGAGAAAAATACATTTTTGTGGTATTGGGGCCATCATCAGCTGTCCAGTGAGCTGCATGCACCCTAGCCATTCAGGTGCTTACAAAAATATAAGTACCACAAAGGTCCTTCGAGTAGTCGCTTCCTAGGTGGCAATCACCTTGGCGCAATACAAACTGCATGAATTACATAGCATAGTACCTATCAGAGAATATATCATTGACATGGCAAATAAATTTATTTCTGAAAAAATATTAATATCAGATCTCACTGCTAATCTAGCTGATCCGAGAGCGGATCAAAATTTAGAAAATAAAAAGAAATATATACATCAGAGGCTTCCCATTTATTTCCTTCCGAGGTAATAAATGGGAACCCCATAAAAACTAAAATAAATGTAACCAGACTCCTGATAGGAAAAAACATACATCATACACATACATGCACTCAAATACACAAACATCACATACACATACACAAACAATTGTTCCTCTTGACAATAAAGCACCGCTATCCTAATTACTTCGTAATTAATAAATTTAAAGCAGGTTTTGCCATTTTCCTGCATAATACAAATAAAATCAAAAAAATCAGGTAAACATTCTCAGCTGGCTAAGCGATACGCTTCTACAACGTGAACTTGACATGAAATTCTGAGGTCAAATGAAAGTAAACATCAAATAACAAATGGGTGTCCTTCATCCAGGCCGGAACATCGGCAACGGCTGCCAGCCGCATGAATTTATTTATGCGACTGGAATCACTATGTATTTAAAACAGCCGGGCATATTATGTATTGTATCATGTACCGTACTATAATAAAACACTAGCATAAAAATGAAATACCCGTAGTGAGTAAGTAAATAGGCAATAAATATTTTGAATTGGAAATTTGAATTGGTTCTCGTCCGATCACCGAAGTTAAGCAGCGTCGGGCGCGGTTAGTACTTGGATGGGTGACCGCTTGGGAATGTTAACGAACGCAGTAGGAGGCGTATGAGTAGTTTTAAGCAAAAAGATCCTTATAGTTATAAGCATACAAGCATAAGGCTTGAATGGTGTGTATGGAACATCTGTTCCATGTGCACCATTTTTTTACAAAAATTATCACAATTTTCACTTCAGTTCCTAAACCCCAAAATTCCATTTTTTGCCTGATATGCATGATTTCGTGCATATCAGGATTTTTTATAAATCATAAGTCGATTTTCAGTACAATTTCCAAAATTCCATTTATCCTTTTAGGCCATTATCCCCTCTTGAACGAACGCATCCAGGCACGATGCAGCATGTAGAGACGACCAAGGATATGCATTATCCTCTGCCAGTGCCGAATCCTCAATGGACGGACTGGGGTTTTAATTATGATGATTACAGCGCAGGTAATCATCTTCATAAGCCGGTCTAACGGATCACGAGTGAAGAATCCACATAGGCGTGAGAGTGAATCTACCGTAGATCAGTTGTCTCTTGATCAGATCTACCATAGACTGATCCACCTTCGTGGTTGCGCTGGTCTACGGAAGAATAGGTTCACTCTACCCTCGCGTTCTGGAATTCCTCGTGAGTCCGTGACCTTAGCTTCATATGGGAGGTTGAGCGGGCCTCGCCTTACCATTGGTCATCGTCTCTACCGGGATCGTGTCTGCTAGCACCATTTTAAATTTTGGGAACTGAATTAAAAAGTGAAATACACGCATTCGAAACGACTGGTGGGTGTTTTGAAATGGTTCCGGGGCACTTTCGTATATATACCAAGTGACCGCCTCGTGAAGTCACATTCGAAGAGAATTCCTTTTCTGAAAGATCCACGGACGTCTAACGGTTTATATTATTTTGGAGAAGTGGGAATAGACAGACGTATAACAGTGTTCTGGAATCAGGCAACCGATAGAGCATCTAATGAAGAATTACCGGAATCTATAAAAATTTCTCAATTTTTAAACCACTTTTCGAAGAATTTTCTGATCTATTTACGGTGGAATTGACTCAAGCAACCACAAAATTATTGTTAAGGACCATCGTCCATTCAATGTAAAGCCATATCCCATGTCGCCTAGTAAAAAGAAGATCATGTATGATCAGATAGAGGAAATGTTAAAGGCCGGTGTTATAGAATCCAGTACATCACCATATAGTTCACCCCCAGTTATCATTGAAAGACAAGATAAGAAACCACGTTTCTGTATCGATTATCGTAGATTAAACGAAGTCACGCTTGACGAAGCATCTGTTTTACCAAAAATCTATGAAAGTATCAAAGACCTGGGGAAAGCTACAGTATTTACTGTACTTGATTTGAAGAGCGGATATTGGCAAATTCCTTTAGATGATTCATCCAAGATTTACACAGCGTTTACTACTTATGATGGAGCTGCCTATCAATTCAATGTTATGCCGTTCGGCTTGAAGACTGCCCCGTGCACATTCCAAAAATTCATGGCCAAAGATGTTCTAACAGGATATTTGCACCATTTCTGTAAGGTCTATTTAGACGACATTATTATCTATAGTGAAGATTTGGATAAACATGTGGAGCACCTCAGGTTGATTTTTGAACGATTACGGCTACTAGTGCAGGCAAATTCGGTTTTGAGTATGAAATATTTTGGGACACTTATTTGTTTATCGCAATGGATAGCTCTATTAATGTAGGATAAGCACATAAAAGTCCCAAAAAATCCCATGTGAGCTTAAGCCGCCATTTAGAAAAAATGCCCGCCAGACCCGTTTTCTTTAAAATTATATATCTCAGTAACCGTTACTCCGATTTTAAATATTTTTTTTTGTTCTTTTCCTCAATTTACGTGCTCCAAAAAGTGTTAACATGTATTTAACGATAACATGAACAATAACCTTAGAAAAAAATATTTAAATTTAAACACTACGTAAATGTAAATATAAATAGTTTTTAGTGCAATTTCTCGTTACTTTTGGAAAAAATAATTCAAATAAAAGATTTAGAGAATACAATTGGCTATTTTTTGATGCTTTGTTTTTTTATCTATCTCGAGTATTAACAGAGTTATGATTTTTTATTCTGACAACTGCGCATATTTTGCTCAGGGACATTAAGCTCAGACCTTTACGCCCGAGTCACGTAAACTTGTCATGTGGTCGTTTCCTCAACATTTTATGAAATACAATGAATTAAAAGAAATACACTATTGTATGAACACTTTTAATATTTACAAAATAATTAATATTTCATTGGTTGGAAATTGGTTATGTACAATAAATTAGCTATTTACACATCATCTTGGTATACCTATTCTGTTAATAATGAATGTTTTCGGATTGAGTAAATACTTACATAATTAATTTTACGTTACTTTTAATATCATCAAAAAAATATATAAATCATCCTCTTCAATAATGCATGCATATTTACAGTCAATTCCATGACAATTTTGACACATGGAGGTGCAACGACCGACTGCCGAGCATTCACATTTTTTCTGGCACCCATTTTTACATTTACAATACAAGAGGGTTAATATGGTGCTGGAGGTTGCTGCATTGCAACAGGAAAAAATTCGTTGTTGTGTACTTTCCATCCGAAATCTTGTGGTGGTAAATAATTTTCCAACCAGATCTGGATTTGTAGGTAGGTCCTAAATTGAATACACATATCAGTATAAATAGTAGCAAATTAATTAAATGATTTGTCCAAAGTTTGTCTTGCTATGCTTTTGTTATACAATTTAAATCATTCCTCATTGATGTGGTTAGAGATTAGTAGCTTCTAGTCCGTACATCAATAACAGGAACTCATGAACAACAGCCTATAAGTAATAGTTCTATGTCCCCATTAGCTTCATTAAATACTAATAACTTGTCATGCATATATCCATGCTTCTTTAGAACATTTATAGCTGCCCACTTGCCTCTTTTAAAGGAATATGAAGTGGTATCATATCCGCTGAAGGCATAGAAATAAGAAAATTCTTGTTGAAGTTATTGTTCGCGTAGCTACATTAGTATCATGAAGTCAGTCAGATTTCTTATCTTATGAAAAAAACAAATCTGAACTTATTAAACTTCTCAAAATTCTTAAAACCAAGAACATTATAACAAATGAAGCTAGTGCAGATACAGATACGCTAATTGTAAATACTGCCATCAATTTGGTAAAAGAAGAAAACAGCAAGTCAATATCTGTGGGTGGAGATGATACCGATCTGATAGTTCTGTCGATTGGTTTTTGTCAAATGTTGTCTAACCTATACTTCTGTAAAGCTGGTCATGGAAAAAGCGAAGATGTCACTTATCACATAATCAAAATGTGTGAGAGTTTGGGACAACCAATCGTTAATATACTGTTCTTATATGCCTTCAGCGGATGTCATACCATTGCATATTCCCTTAAAAGAGGTAAATCGGCAGCTCTAAATAATCTAAAGAAGCATGGATATATGCATGACAAGTTATTAGTATTTAATGAAGCTAATGCGGACATAAAACTATTACAGGCTGTTGGTCATGAGTTCATGCTATTGATGAATGGACTAGAAGCTACTAATGACATCAATGAGAAAAGATTTAACTTGTATAACAAAAGCGTAGCAAGAGATACTTTGAACAAATCATTTAATTTGAGAGCACTTCCGTCCACCTACGAAAGATGCACTGAATCAACATAATATTAAGGTATATTTCTCCGGATAAGTTGCTACTATTTATACTGATATGTGTATTCATTTTAGTCGGTCCTTGCACCTCCATATGTAAAAATTGTCTTGGAATTGACTGTAAATATGCATGCATTATTGAAGAGGATGATTTATATATATTTTTTGATAATATTAAAAGGAATGTAGAATTAATTAGGTATTTACACAAGTCGAAAACATTTATTATTAACAGAATAGGTATACCAAGTGATGTTGGTGTAAATAGCTAATTAATTCTACATAACCAATTTCCAACCAATGAAATATTAATTATTTTGTAAATATTAAAAGTGTTCATACAATAGTGTATTTCTTTTAATTCATTGTATTTCATAAAATGTTGAGGAAACGACCACATGACAAGTTTACGTGACTCGGGCGTAAAGGTCTGAGCTTAATGTCCCTGAGCAAAATATGCGCAGTTGTCAGAATAAAAAATCGTAACTCAGTTAATACTCGAGATAGATAGAAAAAACAAAGCATCAAAAAATAGCCAATTCTATTCTCTAAATCTTTTATTTGAATTATTTTTTTCAAAAGTAACGAGAAATTGCACTAAAAATATTTATATTTACATTTACGTAGTGTTTAAATTTAAATGAGGTTATTGTTCATGTTATCGTTAAATACATGTTAATACTTTTTGAAGCACGTAAATAGAGGAAAAGAACAAAAAAAAATTATTTAAAATCGGAGCAACGGTTACTGAGATATATAATTTTACATTACTTGAGCTATCCATTACGATAAACAAATACATGTCCGGAAACACTTCACGCCGAACCCATTTTGCGCCGAGATTTGCCTGCACTATACATAACTTGAAGGTTTCTCCGGATAAGTGTGTAATCGCTACTAATGAGATTACCTATCTTGGACATAAGATTACTTTACATACCACTAGACCACTTGATAGACATAAACTGCAGCTTCAGAACTATCCTGTTCCTAACAATAAACGACAGCTTCAGAGTTTTCTCGGTCTATGCAACTGGGTATGGAAATACATCCCTAATGCAGCCATCATTACCAAGCCGCTAACCAGATTACTCTCGAAGGACGTCCGATATAAATGGACAAAGGAGGCCCAGAACGCATTTATGCAGATTAAGCAGATCTCAGCAGAACCCTTGGAACTTCATAGACCAGATTTGGTCAAGATGTTTATTCTTCAGACGGATGCTAGTCTACTAGGCATGGCAGCAGTTTTATATCAGTTCGGCGATGGAGGTGAAAGACATATTATATCATATGTGAGTCATACCTTGTCTCCTACAGAGGGAAAATATCACATAAACGAGCTAGAATGTCTAAGTGTGGTTACTTACGTTAAGCGATATAAAATTTATTTAGCAGACAAACCTTTCATCGTCCGGACTGATAATAGGGCTCTCCTGTGGTTGGATAGGCACCGAGATGAGAAAACGAAGTTCACAAGATGGTCGTTGTTGTTGCAAGAATATTCTTTCAAAATTGAACACTGTCCAGGCAAAGAAAATCTTTTGGCCGATTATCTCAGTAGGAATCCTCAAAATTCAAGTTTGGAGCATCTCGATGAAGAGCGAATGTTTCCGCCTAAATTCAAATCAAAAGAAAATATTTTGGCTATCACCCATTTGGAACTATATCAATCAATTATCGAAAGTCAACAGGATTCTACGAACATCAGGGAGAAAGTTAGTCGTTGGATTGAACTCAGTCAACGAACTATAAATGAGAGATCTCATCAAGTAAGAAATGGGATACTTATGAGATTGATTTCAAACAAAATTTATTTAGTGGTTCCTAAACGTAAGATCAAAGAAACTATTTCACATTTTCACGACAAGACGGGTGTCGACCATCCAGGAAGAGATGAAACATTTCGGACCATATCTAGAACCTATTATTTTAACAACATGTCCAGGCTAGTAGGCCAATATATTCAAAATTGTTTAGTGTGCAAATCCGTTAAAGGACGACAAGTGCAGCCGGAAGCCCCATTACGGTTTCATGAACCTCAATACCCTTTTGAGGTGATCAGTATGGATATATTGGGACCATACAAACGCGCCAAGGACACTGGTAATCGATTTATAGTCATGACGGTCGATTTATTTACCAAGAGGAGCGAAGCGCAAGCATTCGTAAAGGTGAATGGTGAAACTCCGAGCTTTGCAGTTTTAGGATACGAACTCGCAGAAGCCGGTGACTGGCAGATAGAAAGCTATTTTCAAGAAAGACAACCCATATTAACCCGACCAGCTATCGTACAAAATTTAAGTCAAAATTCACAACAGTATAGACAAAAATACACCCCTAAGGAAGCAGTCACTCCTATAGTGTTAAAAGTTGGAGACAGAGTTATGGCTAAAAATATGCGTAAAGATAAACAGGCATTTATACCATCGTGGACTGGGCCACATAGGGTGACAGAGAAAGTGTCAAATGAGGTTTATAGTATCCAGAAAGACCAACATCTCGATCTCGATTACATGTGAACGATCTGAGACTTGTGAAACCAACGGAGGAAGTAGGATTCGCATCCAGTGAAGACGAAGATTCCGATGACTCTTCAGTGGGCGATCCTCACGATGGACCAGAGCATTTCAATGATCCAATTCCCGTACAAGTCCAAATTCATACTCCTAATACAGCCAGCGTAGCTGTCTCGAAGGCATTCTGCGTCGAAGCAGACAAAGGATAGCGTTTCCGAAGGGCCGGAAACCAGTTCGCAGCAAGCAGCTTCGCATGCTGGTATTTCCATTCATGTTTCAGATCCTTCCCCACTAGTAAATGACCAAAATTCTATTCGATCCAATGATTCCAAGCAAACACCTGACCAGACTATTCCGCTTGCAGAGTGTTCCTCTGAAGCAAATACTATTCCTGAAAGTATAATTCCACAAAATTCCTGTAATCCTTTCAATCTTGAGAAAGAGCGAAGACTCATAATTCCTTTGACAAATGTTAAGTCGATTTTCAGTACAGTTTCCAAAATTCCATTTATCCTTTTAGGCCATTATCCCCTCTTGAACGAACGCATCCAGGCACGATGCAGCATGTAGAGACGACCAAGGATATGCATTATCCTCTACCAGTGCCGAATCCTCAATGGACGGACTGGGGTTTTAATTATGATGAGTACAGCGCAGGTAATCATCTTCATAAGCCGGTCTAACGGATCACGAGTGAAGAATCCACATAGGCGCAAGAGTGAATCTACCGTAGATCAGTTCTCTCTTGATCAGATCTACCATAGACTGATCCACCATCGTGGTTGCGCTGGTCTACGGAAGAATAGGTTCACTCTACCCTCGCGTTCTGGAATTCCTCGTGAGTCCGTGACCTTAGCTTTATATGGGAGGTTGAGCGGGCCTCGCCTTACCATTGGTCATCGTCTCTACCGGGATCGTGTCTGCTAGCACCATTTTAAATTTTGGGAACTGAATTAAAAAGTGAAATGCACGCATTTGAAACGACTGGTGGGCGTTTTGAAATGGTTCCGGGGCAGTTTCATATATATACCAAGTGACCGCCTCGTGAAGTCACATTCGAAGAGAATTCCTTTTCTGAAAGATCCACGGACGTCTAACGGTTTATATTATTTTGGAGAATATTACAATAAATTTTTAGTAAAAGTTTTTACCTATTTCAAGCATAAACTAAATCCCACTCATTAAATTGCCAATTCAGGTCCATGTAATACAATTCTCTTTGGGCAATCGATCACTCTCCTTTAAGCGCGGCCGTCGCGGTCGCTGACCCTTGTGGGGGTATCGTGGCTAAGGCGATAGACCTTGCTTTGTGAAGCTCTATATGTAGATTGATGATTATACAATATATCTTTATATATCTATTTCTTCTTTTATTGCATTCTAGTGGTAATTAAGTATCTGTGTTGACCATCTAGTTGACGACCCTCGCATTGTGCGACAGAGACCCTTCGGCTGAAGACAAAGAGGAGTGAACGAATCCTGTCTGGGCAGGAGTCTAAAGTGAATTGTATATTGTGCATAGTGTCTTTATAGTGTTATATCTTTAGTTCAGGACGTTGCGAAACCTGTATACGAGGAAGCATTCATTGTCGACGGCTACCGTTAATCTATCGATATCGAGATATGGATATATTAAAAGCTTGTCCCGACCTGCGTTGAAGTCAATGGCCAAGAGCTGGTTCAGATGTTGTGATAGCGGCTGGTTGACTTAATCGAATATCAGTCGTTCCCTCCAACTATTACTGATTCACAAGCAAATGGTTAACTGAATCGTTGACACAGCCTTAATAATTTAGTTATTAAACGTTGATAGGAATGTCGACGTTTCCGTCATAGAGTTCGAAAGACGACAACTGATTATGAACGTGGGTTCTGGACCAAACCTTCAAAGCGTCTCGCTAGGTACATTTAAAATTACAGAAACTCCTGCCCATACAGGTATAGATTACTTTTGGTGAACCTTCCTCCAAACTACGTTCTACTTCGCTGCTATACAACTCAAGAATAGACGAACCTTTCTCGGACAATGATTAGTGCTTCACTGATCACTTGTATCTAACAGAAATTAGAGGTATCGAGAATAACTCATTAAAAGACTGACGTCCATTTAATATATACAGGGTGAATCTTAGAGTGGCGGCCATATTTATATGAGGCGACACCGTTCAACTATGGGAACACAAAACTACAAATTTTTTTTTTTAACGCACCATGAAAAATGAATATTGTTTAAACCCTTTTTATTTGAATTTGGGTACCCCGCCAGTGGAATGCGCTAGCGAGAGTAACGTCTAATAACTGAGAGGCACACGCCTGTCTTGAAGAGTGCGTTGTTGCCAAACTGAACGACTGAACGACACGACTGAAATAAAATACGGGGAATTTAATAGTAAAGCAAATTTCCACACCACCCACGAGGTTCTGCTTTTTGGCGTGTTACTTTTTTGAGTGGGTGTTCGCCAGGAGCCATATTTTCCCACAGAAACAAAAAAAAATACAAAACATCAAGTATCCACAACAAGAAACTAAATAAAATGTACTATCTAAACAATAACAAAGAAAAAACTATTGCAGCCGTCCCGCGTTCCCCCGACAAGAAGTAGGCTCTAAGCATATCAACTTTATCTTGATTGGAGTACATCGTTTTTTTTTCTAATACACTACCTACCTTACCTTGAATGCCTCTAAAACACCACTAAAATAAAACTACACACACGTAGAAGGTACACCTCACTCAATTATTAAACACAAACACAAAACTTTAAATTTCACTAAAAACTTAAACTATTTAATTTTATAATCACCACACTAGCTGCTGTCACTAACACCGAAAACTGAAACTAAAACAGAAAAACATCGACCACGAACAGGCACGCTCGCCGTGCGCGGCTTTTGCATTTCAGGAGAACCTTTTTATCGCTCTTTTTTGTTAATGCACCTGCTAACTAGGTCAGTGTCATAGTTTGTAAAGAGTTCAGCGACTCTAACAGCTGATGGGTGGTGGTTAAAGTCCTATAAACGAATTGTGTGTTTTTAAAATCTTTTTCATTTTGTGTCATAATAATTATGCAGACTATGCAGCCGGCTTTTTCATTTTGTTTTGTATTACAATTTTCATTATGGAAGTTAAAACTGCGTATTTCAATAAACCTGTTTATCCAGTTGAATTAATTAATTTTTATTTTCACTAGGTCCCCTTATCTCTCTCTCGTGATTGGGTATCTGTGGATTATTAATGAAAAGTGAAAATGTAAAATGTAATCGATTGGTTTTATATCATCTACACTTGGCAACACTGTCGACCGGTCACACGTAATGCATCAAGTGCTTGCCCAGTGGCACCGGAATTACAGGATTTATACATGAATCGCGAATTTTTTTAAAAAATTCATAACTCGGCCATTTTACAACCTACAAAAAAAAAAATCGGATTCATGTTCATGACGACTAGTACTATTAACCCCAAAAATATGGCCGCCACTCTAAGATTCACCCTGTATATTGAGACAATAGATTATGTAAGATTACAATCGTTCAGTTAAAGCTAACATATATAACTAAGCAGTTACATGTCCATCCGCGCGTTGATACGCAGCTCCATAGGAGGTAGTGACCAATTATGCCGAAAGAGAATTTACTACGAAGGGTTTGCGGCAAAAGAAATGAATTTTAATGGGATTTTATATAAATTGAGATAATTGTGTGAAAACACATTATATCACTCGTCAGAGCTTATATATACCCATCAACGGCAGATTACTTTTAGTTCACTCGTATTTCATCCGTCGTACACATGGATACCTCTACCGGAGTAATCCGGGACCGATTCCGGACGCATACCTAATAGCGAAGCTTTTCGACTTAGTTTCTATTTACACTTATTCTTAACGGGTGGCTCTTTTCGGATCCTCGGGGTCCGACGTAGCTTTTGTTTTACCTATCTTTCTTACCTACGCTAATAGGAATTACCTTTCACGGGTGCTTATATGTTTTAGGGTGGTTGTAATTCAGTTTCTATTTGATAATTACTAAAATTTTTATTGTTAGATTTTGGAAATAGGGGACTCTTCCCTATCCGTTTAGTTGATTCAAGACGAATTTTGATACAGTTCCAATTTGTTCTTTAAAATAATTAATTTATAATATTCTGTTCATTCGGCTATCATGCTTCGATGCCTCAAATCTTCCGCGTGAATATCGCTATGATCAGACGATTTAGTGATTTTTTCAATATAACACAAATTTCAATTCAGTTTCTAAAGACATACAAAAAATTTTTAATTCAGTTTCCAAATTTGCCTCTCGCCGAGAGGGAACGATGGATCCTTCGATTTCGTCGCAATGTCAAACACGACTATTTCCTGGCTTCTGATTGGTCCAATCAGGCAGCCGAAAGGAGCGATGGATCCCAAAATTTCGTTTGCGATTCAGTTTCCTTTTGCTGATTGAAGAATTTTTAAAACTATCCTCGTGCGAAGCATACAACTTGAAGAATTTTTAATACTATCCTCGTGCGAAGCATACAACTGCTTTCCAAACACGACTTATTATTACCTTAGGAATGATTCCTTTATTACTAATGTAACAACATTGTTGTTACTAATTAAAAACATTATTTCTCTTGTGATCCATAATGTAAAGATAAGGGGACTTATCTATTGACTGATTGAATTGGCTTCTTCATTGACAGCATATTACATTGAAAAATCACTTACTATGAATTTAGAAACTTAAAAATAACACTAATACGATCGAAGTATTATACTTCGTCGTTTTAAGACTGCCGCTGGTATTTTCCATCTGCCTTTCCTCTGCATCGGTATCGGGAACTGTTCAATACAATTTCTATTGGCACTTAATATTAAAACTAGATATTTCTTTTTGCTGCAAACCCTGAGGTTCTATAACAGGAACACCGCGTGCCGTTGCCTATTGGAAAAAATGGTAGAGACTAATGTGGTACCTAGAGAAAAACTCACTTTTATTAGATTTACAGATGGGCTTTCGTAAAGATAGGTCGACAATAGATCATCTAGTGCATCTGGAAACTGTTATCCAAAATAATTTTGCTAAGAGGAATCATACAGTTGTTGTGTTTTTTGACATAGAAAAAGCATATGATATGGTTTGGAGAGTAGACATCCTTAAAACACTACATAATTGGGGACTCCGAGGAAAACTGCCGATCTTCATTAAAAGTTTTTTGAATAATAGAACCTTTAAAGTCCGGATTGGAAAAATTATATCTGATCCTCGTTGTCTGGATGTCCTCAAGGTTCAACCTTAAGTGTAATACTATTCACGATAGCGGTTAATGAGCTACTTAGTGTATTAAACCCGACAATTGGTAGGATGCTATACATTGATGATCTAGCTATATATTATTCTGCGGAACGTATGGAAGATATAGAACACAATCTACAGCAGGCTATTAATAGCCTTTCTGACCTAACAAGTAGAAATGGACTGCGATTTTCGACGTCAAAAACACATTGTGTTCACTTTTGTCGGCTAAGAAAGAACATCGTCATCCCGATCTCACTCTTGATGGTCGAAACCTGGAATGTAGATCTGAAATCAAGTTTTTAGGCTTAATATTTGACGAAAAATTAAACTGGGGTGCTCACATTCGTGACCTTTCTTCTAGATGTAAGAGGGAACTTAATTTATTAAGATGTATAGCAGGTATAAAATGGGGAGCAGATAAGGAAATGCTACTTAGGGTTTATAGAAATATGATTTTATCAAAAATGGACTATGGCTGTATAGTATATGCTTCGGCACGTAAATCACGACTCAAAATATTAGACAGCATCCACTGTATGGGTTTAAGGCTGGTGTTAGGGACTTTCCGCACTAGCCCATTTAACTCTTTATGTTGCGAAGCTGGAATTCCACCTTTATAATACCGGAGACATCAATTCTTACTGTCTTATGGTACTACAATATGGGCACAGCCAGACCATCCCAATCATAAAATCCTTTATGATGGTGGTCTGTACCTCATATACGAACAGCGACCCACCATTACAAGACCAGTTAGCACGAGGCTCTATGAATTGATGAACTCTATGGATGAAAACTTTCCAGCAGTTTATAACTTAAGTCCAGGAGAGATACCACCGTGGAAACTAATATCTCCAAAAATGCATCTGGAATGTACAGTCTACAAAAAGGATGAGACTAACAGAGAGTTGTTGCTAGCAACATTCTACTCGGTGGTCTACTCTTACCGCGGATGTCATAAACTTTTCACTGATGGATCCAAATTAAACGTAGGTGTTGGAGCTGCATTCTCAGATGGTGTCGACACACATAGCTGGACATTACCTAGAATTACCAGTATTTATACAGCGGAACTCTATGCTATTTTGCAAGCTGTATGATATGTAGAAACGAAGAATTTAAATATTACACTTATCTGCTCTGATTCACTCAGTTCCTTACAAGCATTGGCCGATATGTTCACGATAGATCCACTGGTACAATCTATACTTGAGCGTATTTATTGGCTGGAAACTCAGGAAAAAAAGTTTGTTTTGTTTGGACATCCAGTCATGTAGGTATACGAGGGAATGAACTTGCAGACAGGGTAGCCAAAGAAGCATCAGGTAACGATGCACAAGAAGACATTTCAATACGTAATACTGATGTAAAAGTTTATTTAAAACAAAATACCCTAGATCTATGGCAAGAAGAATAGAACGGTATCAACGCCAAATTGAAGGAAATCAAACCAGAAGTCGGTAAATGGACACACATGACATCTTTTAATAGAAGGGAACAAACTGCAATAACAAGACTGAGGATTGGTCATACAAATTTAACATCAAGCTATTTGCTAGCATGCCGTCAACCACCACGATGCGAAGTTTGCGATATACCAGTATCGGTGAAACACATTTTGTTAGAATGTCCGAGATATGATCACCATAGAAGACTAACAGCACTACCGGATCAACTCCATCTATACCTGGGAAAATATACAACAAACCTTAAAAATACTCTATCGTTCTTAAGAGCTACTAATCTATTATCGAAAATCTAAACATTCACAAGATATAAAGTTTGTATTCTTAATTTATCCAAGAGTAAAAATTAACACATAGAACAGGAATATATGCGACTAATGACCTGAGTAGTCGATGTCGCTGAAAAAACAGAAAAAAAAATAAGCTGCAAGTATGGGTACTTGCATCCACTTACTACTAGTATAGACATCTTTAATATTAATTGACTACAGGTACATATCTACCTTTTTAATATTATTCGCTTATTTTCATTAAAATAATCTATTATAGTACCGATTGTTTATTATTAAAAGCATGTAAATTATACGTGAGCACATGTAATAATTACCGTCGGTCTCCTTTAATCCTATAATTTATTACCATCTAAAGCCCCTCTCCATCCTCATAAATAGATCATAGCACCATCTCGTCTGCCTCTATCTCCTAGCCTCTCATCTTTCTGTATTTCTTAAAGCAAAAATCTGTAGGACCGCCTCTCACGCCGCCATTACCTCATAGCTCCACCCCCATATCTCATAGCTAAAATCTTAACGAACGTCCATTGGCTCATATCCCCCACTTCCCCCGATTCTAGGACCTATCATATGGATCTAAGATCTATACTCCAATCCATTCGCTCATATCCCCCACTCCCGCGATTCTAGGATCTATCACATAGATCTAAGATCTCCAATCCATTATCTCATATCCCCCACTCCCCAGATACTAAATTATAGATCTAAGATCTATACTCCAATCCATTAACCCATATCTGGCACTATTCCGCCCATCGATTCTAGGACCTAGGATCTACGATCGCCCCAGTGGTCTCCACCATATTCATGACCTTCTTAACCATCAAGGTCAAAGTGAGTTAGAACTCTCACTACATTACTACTGATGAAGGTGACGCAAGAAAGCACTGATGCTTCGAGTTGTTAAAATTTAACAAAATTGAATGAGACTATCTCTCTTGACAACAAATCTTTTGATTGCGATTCCACTAAAGTAATTGAAAATTTAAAAACGAAATGGAAAGAGCATACAGAAAATATTTTTAGCCACTTGGCGAATGACCCAATAAATTTTGTACCAGCGGTTACAAAATACTTGGAAAATGCGGAAAAGTATGGAGCCTCTATTCCAGCTCTCTTAAGTGGATTACATACATCCTTTAAATATGAAGGGTCTTTAGCTCTTATATACAGAAAAACTTCTAGAAAAGGAATTAAAATTGGAGTGCAACCCACTGCTTTAAGCCGTAGAAAATGTAAAATCGGTGGAAAAAAGAAAGTTAGCAGGTATACCATCCATAGGTGATAAAACCCAAGCAAAAAAAAACCCCCACTCGTTAAAAAATTGCGTTTCACACACAAGGCACAGGTTTGGGGATACTAAACAAAAGAAATAATGCTTTAAAACATTCTTTTTTTGTTTTATTTTTATTAGTTAATGAAGAAGATAAAGTTGTTTATACACTTCGCACATAAATTATGGAATAGGTAAAAAAATTAGTCAAGTTTATACATTCATATTTTTGTTAATATTAAAGCAATTTCAATAATTTTTTTACTGCGGATAGGTCATTTCTTCTGCAGTTTAATACCGTATGTTTGATTTAACTACGAGTTTTGTTATACAGGGAAACGCGAAAAGTATGTGAGGGCATGTAAATTCCCTAAAATTTCAAAATGATCTGTGGCAATTAGGAGCCTATGAAAATTTATTTTTATAAGTGTTTCGGTTACGGCCTCTCCTATTGTACTCACTGCGCCAAGCAATTTGCCATACGGTTCTTGGTAAATAAAAAATTGGTAATTCTTTGAAAATTTTTTTGTTGCGTGTTAAGACTAATTGTGTTAGAAGCCTTCAAAAATATCGATCAAATGTTCATTCCAGATTTAATTTTAAGTATGTCCAATCGATGCCAAACTGTAGTGAATGCCAGGGGAGGTAATAACCGTTATTAGTTTGCATTATTGCTTAGATTTTTGTTATTGCTATCGTTCTTTTTCCTGTTAAATAAATTTATTAAGTTATTTTTATTCTAACTCGTATTATTAACCTCGATATTGGTTTCATTACTCTTTAATGAGAGGATAATGAAACAAAATCCACTAAAATCATTGTTTTTTAACAGTTATTGGCAACAGAACAATTTCAAAGAATTGCCAATTTTTTATTTACCAAGAACCGTATGGCAAATTGCTTGGCGCAGTGAGTACAATAGAATAGGCCATAACTGAAACACTTATAAAAATAAATTTTCATAGGCTCCTAATTGCCACAGATCAAATTGATATTTTAGGGAATTTACATGCCCTCATACTTTTCGTGTTTCCCTGTATAACAAAACTCGTAGTTAAGTCGAACATACGGTATTAAACTGCAGAAGAAATGACCTATCTGCAGTAAAAAAATTATTGAAATTGCTTCAATATTAACAAAAATATGAATGTATAAACTTGACTCATTTTTTTACCTATTCCATAATTTATGTGCGAAGTGTAGTTTATTTACATTACAATAATGAATCAATATATTATTATATTTAGGTGTTTAATGAAACGCCGATCATGGGTAACTAACTCATTTTATTTTAATATTCTACAACTTCAGCCGTCAGCATAAAGATAAGACATAAAAACATAGACAAAACCAAATGTTTCTTATATTGTGGATTGAGTCATGGGCGGCATATAACCTCAGTGAAGTCCTTTGTATAACATTCGGCCATCTGACTTGATGGTGCCCTCGCCAACTGTGTATCACTTCTTTAATTCGTCCGTCAGTGAAGTCCTTTGTTTAACATTCGACCATCCTGACTTGGTTGCTCTCGCCAACTGTGTATCACTCCTTTAATTCGTCCCTGTAAACAAAATTTTGCAGTATCTAACCTTTTGTACGAGCTAAATATTGTGCGGCTACATTTCATATTTTCATCATTTTTTTTTTTTTACAAGTACATCTCGATATTTTGTGTAAGAATACGCTAGTGTGCTTACTTTGCTTAATTTCTTCTTTAATTTAGTACATAATATAATTATTGTTACGTTATTTTTTCCTTTTATTTTATTTTTTTTTTGCATATGTGACCATTGTTGCCACATATGGTTCGTTTTTTTTTTCATGTGCTCATGGTTACCACATGTTTTTTTTGCCTACGTGACTATTGTTGCCACATATTTTTTTCCTTTTGCATACTTGACCATTGTTACCACTTGTATTTTTTCTTTTTGCATATGTGATCACTGTTACCACATATTCCTATTTTTTTCTTTTTGCATATGTGACCACTATTACCACATATTAGTGGAAAAGACGAATAATAAACTTGGCAACCCATTTGAATTTGCAGGTATAATGCAGCGCAAGCTGGGGCTTTTGTCCGTTGAATAGCTGTTTCCTATAATCCTATTTATTAATTTTTTCTTTTTGCATATGTGACCACTGTTATCACATATGTTTTTTTTTGTATTGCATACGTGACCATTGTTACCACATATTTTTTTCTTTTTGCATATGTGACCACTGTTACCACATATGATTTTTTTCCTACTACGTTTATACATTATACCAAAACATGAGGTGTACATACATAGAATATTTATAATAATATTTGTAATATTAACAATGCGTAATATTTGAATATACCTACATGTCTGTATACATTTTTTTTATAACAGGATGATAATTTGAAATATCAGTTTTCTTGAAGGAGATTCAAGTTACCCCTCTAACAAATCAATCATTTCATCGGTGCTATCTACTGAACTATTACTGCACTGGTACACTGAACTTCAATAGCAACAATTTCGTAACGATTATTACCCTTTGTACCTTATATGGACCACCGAATTTATAATAGCCTACTTCCTCACTCATTTCTTCCTCACTTTTATCACAGCCTGACCATAATACCAGTTCACCAATTTTGTATGTGTTAGATGTTTTACGCTTTGCATCAAACTTTTCTTTCATTTTCCTTTCTTGCCTGTTCATGTTTACTTTTGCCCTTCCCCGTATATCTTCCGGTACTCAAATATTCCTTCCCCTATTCTGCATGACGATTTTTGTTATATTCAACGTAAGTGTGGCGTAAAACCTGTATAGTTATTAATGTATTATTCATACTCTATATGATATTTGGAAGAGATTTTTGCCATTCGTTTTCGTTATTTATAGAGTTAAGCCCGTTTAAAATCATCCTATTATACCGTTGTACCTGCCCGTTTGATCTAGGGGGTGCCACTGAATTTAAGATCTGCTTAACATGATAATTTACAAAAGATTTAAATTGTTTACTGATAAAAGCTGTTCCCTATCTGAGATTATTCTCTTAAACATACAGATCAGGCAAATGGTCAACTGTCTCTTGGGCTCCTATCATCAAGCTCTTGTACAGATAAATTTCGAAAGTCGACAATAACAACTAGGATATAAGAATTTCCTTTATGACTTTTGCAGTAGGGGCTCAAGTGACCAATATGCCACGTATGTAAGGACACTACAGGCTTATACATAGATATTAAGATGGCGACGAGTGAAGAAGCTATTATAAATGAGCTCAATAAGTTAACGAAAAAAGACTTAATTAATATCCTAGTGTTAAAAAAATTACGAGAAAGTGTAAATAGTAATTCTATGTTAGTGATTTATTTGATAGTTACGTTGCTAATTCTTTTATTATCAAAGAAAACAAAAACTTGCTGATAAACAGTGATGTGTTACAAAAAAATTGTGAGAGAATTCAATGTGTGAAAAACGAAATGCAGTGCCATTTTTGGGACAGGGAGAATAAATTGCTTAATCAGACAATAAATCACTTAGAAAAAAGGTTAGTGAGTCAAGATGAATTAATTAATTACCTAAAAACTGATAATAATAATCAGACCATTAAGATAAAAAATTCAACTCCATCTATTGATTCAGTTACAAACAAGGCTAGTGATCGTATTACAGAGACATCTAAAAGTATAAACCTAAATAAACTAAGTATACAAAATCCTAGTACTAGTTCAGCAGCAAATCTATACTCCGAAAAAGTACAAAGCAATTCTGCAAAAACAGCCAATGATAATATGCAGGGTAAAAACTATACAAACGTCTCAAGACAAGCGGAGAGTAATAATAATTTTTATTCAAACCGAGATAAGATAAATCGTAGGAAACCTATTATTGGAACCAACAAAAATTCAACAAAAGTAAGTGCAGTACCTAAAATGGGTTACCTGCATGTTTACAGACTAAACTCTAGTACTACCATTGAAGATTTAAAGGAATGTCTAGGTGAAACTGCATCTCATATTCAATTTGATTCAAGGAATTACATAAAAATGATCTAACATGTTCATATATGGTATCCTTCCCTATTGTTCATGTCAAGGATGTATATAATTCAGAAATTTGGCCCGACGGAGCCGTGGTAAATCGCTTTACCTTTCCAAGGAGTCGAAATTTCCCAACAACAGCCTCGGAGATAACAAATCCATAACGGAAATAAATCATCTATCTTCTAAAGTAGTATGGTAATGAGAACAATAACGGAGCAACGGAGCATGATCAGTGATCAAGGTCAAGGTAGGGGGTAATGACATGTGTTTCGTTAGTAATACGATATATGAACATGTTGCATCTAAAAATAGATTTATGAGTGGTCAACACGTGTACAGTTGAATGGCCCGTGACAGGGGGTATCTGTATAACATATGACATACATCTGGCAATGTCAGACATCTGGCAGTGTAAAGGTGGGGGACTTAAGATATAAGTACAGATTTGAATCAGATTTTATTAATATGTTTAGAGAGTGTGATAGCGCAGTGCAGCAAGAGCTAGATGTAATAGAGACAAAGGAGTGTTGTGTTTGCCGCAGAATTATAAGTACGCGATATCTTCCTAGTGATTTATGGATAAGTAAACCTAAACTAATACTAGGTTTATGTACGCGTATGTGCAGCCAAACAAGACCAATTAAAGTATTTCGGTCATATGAATGGGATAAGTGCCAAATCCTAAATTCACCTATACGTGAATATGGAGTGCACAAGATCACAAGAAGAAAACTGGGATACTAAATATTCTCCAAGCCATAATCCTGAGGAATTTAAAAAAGATAAGGACATGATTAGACATCCGCCTATAGGGAAGAATAAGATGCAAAACGCAGAACTGAATATGTGGAATGTGAAAGTGTTTAAAAATAAGCAAAGGTTTGCTAACATATGAATTGTATCTTTATGAAAATTTTATAATGTCATAATAAAAATGAAACATATTTATTGTGTTATTTATTATCAAGTCTAGACATTTAACGAAACCAGACGAGAGTCATTAACCTCAACGTCACCATCTGTTCACCAGATGTTATCACGTGTAACATTTATGTGCATGTCGCCGGATATATCTTGTCTAGACAAGTTAATTAGGGCATATTTTATGAGTCATCATTCATTTGCTCGCCAGATGTTACAGTGAGAAGATCATAATTATAATTAGAAGCATGGGTTACTCATTCCTTATTGTAATTAAGTTTTATGATGAAAACGATAAACTTGTTGATCAAAAATGTATGGAGAGTTATAAGCTTCAATGTGTTAAAGAAACATTTAATCTAAAAGATAACTATTCTTACTTTAAAATATTAGGATCTTACGGGAATTGTGATTGTGGCGAAAGGGAAGAATATGATTCCGAAACAGATGTATAGTTATGAAATAAGAAAAAAAATGTCAGGTGTGGGATTCGAACCCACGCTCCCGTTCGGGAATCTAGTTTTAACATCGACGCCTTAGACCGCTCGGCCAACCTGACTTATAGATTCAGTGAAAACTTTTTATATTAAATATATATGCCCCTCTCCTTCTCCACAGGGAATCAGATGTATAAATCAGTTATGGGATAAGAAAAATGTCAGGTGTGGGATTCGAACCCACGCTCCTTATAGGAATCAAATCTTAAGTTTGACGCCTTAACCACTCGGCCAACCTGACTCATTCATTGATTCAGTAAAACACTATACATTAAATGTATACCCCCTCTCCCTCATCAATAATAGAATATAAATTCATAACAATTTAAAAATACATTAGTGTGTTTATAGATATTACGATGATAGCTTCACAATTCATAGCTTTACAAGCAATTTTTCAAAGTTTTCTTTTTATACAATACCCTCACAGCGCAAAAGAAGTGTTTATATGCTTCGATAGTAATGGAAGCCGAAATGAGAGTTGGCCTTCTAAATGGAATAGAATGGAACCATATGCAGCCACTAATGCAGCAACCCTCAGATATCCAATACCCACCAACAGTACTATGTATAAACTAAAACTAAGAAAAGGCAATGATCTCACTCAAGATTCGGAATGGTTGGAACTCTATAGCAAACCCCCCACCACTGTTAATAATAGTACAAATACTGAAATGGATCATGACACAAATCAGTTTGTAATTTGGTATATAGCAGTTTGTTGTTCATCGCTCGTGCTTAAATTAATACTTACAAGTGTTTTAAAATGTCTCAAGGTCTGACTTGTTCGAATTGTCTAACGAGGGAGTTGATAGATAAGCATAGGAATGGTAAAAATTTGTATGATTTTACTAAGGAAGAACTCCGGAATTTTCCACTGCAGTATCTAATTGAAAAAGCTGACCCAGTTGAGCTTCTTTATACATTGCATAAACTACCACGGGAGCACACACAAAATTTTGAACTTGAAATTCAACTACCTTGTTTTGTACATCACAATCGTCCCGAATGGCATAACCATGTAGATGGTCCTCCATGCCGGCAATCTAGATGTCATGTATGTAAATGGGGATTGGAAAGATGTGGTTAATATTTATTTCAATGTTACATTAAATAATTATATTTTATATATGAATATGTGGTGAAACAATAAAACAATAATTCATAATGTATATGTTTTTTTATTTATAAATTACAAATCCAATAAATACAAATCAAAACTATCACAACTTAATTCGGGTTCATCCAAATCAACACTATCCCATCCTTCTTCAGGCTCTTCCATTTCCATCAAACGGTCAGCATATTTTAGTAAAATCTCTAATTTTTTATCACTACTATCTTCAGTAATTAGATGATGCCCCCACGCCAAGGTATTTACATCTCCAGGTATAACATACCTTTTGTCATCTGCTGATGATAGGGCTACTTTATTTTTTAATTCGGTGTGAATGGTGTGTAAATTGGAGGTAAATATAGACATTTTACGAAATATTATACCACCGTTTTCAACAATCTGGACATAATCAGAAAAATCTATTTGATGTTTAACAACACTTTTGGAAACACCTTTTGCCTTTTTCATGACCTCACCAGCTTTAACACAGTAAGCTTTAGCACCGGTACCATAAAACGCCTCAATAGGTCTTCCAGCATACTCATCCTTCATTTTTCCGACTACAGACTTTGTTTTGGGTATGTTATGGATGTTGTCAATACTATAATTTGACGTATCAAAATATTGAATATTTTTCTTGATGTCATCATAAACATTGTCGGTGAATATCTCCAAAATTAGTGAGTCGGTGTCAGTATACAAAACAGTTGCTTTATTCCCATACATGGATTTGATGTAACCATATAGAAATTCATAGATGATAGTCTTTGAAATATCCAAAATTGAAAATCCGACGTAGAGTGGTTTATCATAAACAACCTTTAATTTTTTCAATTGAACTGCTACTAAGTTTTCATCAAATATTGAACAGGATTTAAAATGTGGTAGGGCTATTAACGCTCTTGCACCCAACAGACCTTTTTTATTTTCCCAGCACGAGCACAGTTTAATGTTTTGTCTTTTATCAACGTTTTCCATTGTTTTTCCAAATATTGAATTAATAAACAATTTGAAGAGATCTCTCTCAAATTCGTTCTTAGCAGAATTTCGAAGATTTGAATTTAATTCAATATATGATCCAAGCCATGACGATTGGGAAAATTCTATTATCCTATAGATTTTTTTCAATTTTAATCCATATTTTAAACACTGCTTTAAATTTTTGTAGTAAATGATATATTTATATTTATTACGTAAATTGGGGATTAATTTGGAAGTCTTACTTTTTGGAGGAGCCATTTGCTCTGGACAAAACGGTAAATCGTTGTGGTCATCATGCAAGTGTGGTGGATATTCCAAGTCAACTTCTAGAACATAACCTTTTGGTGAATCATCTTCAATGGTCGAACAGTCAAAATTTTTAATTTCATCTTTTTCAAGCCACCTAAAATCACCGGTGGGTAGGTATTCTTTCATTGCTGCTCCGTATAAATTGGTTGCATCTAGGTACATAATATATGATGTTGGTTTCGTAGGATCATAGTTTGGTACAAGTTGATTATTGGCCACAGCTTTTCTTTTACTGCATTGAGCCACTCCACCTCGAATCCCCTTTCTAAAGAAATGTAGAGAATCCACGTCAGTCAAAAGTTCGAGTTCAACTTGGGTATAACGCAACATTGCGTCCCAACTCAAAGATGGTGCTGTCAAATAATGGGCTGGATCTAATTTGTAATGTTCCAAACACACTTTTCTAAAGTTCTCAAAAACATCGGCTAATAATAAAATATCCGATTTTAGATATATATCTGCATACTCTCCCATTGTTTTACATTTGAAGGTATTCCATGTTTTATTAGCTCGCTCATAATCCTCATCAGGGATATACTCATTTGTTAAGTCATTGTAAAATTTATCTTTTGAGGGTAATTCTGGTTCTTCTAGTTTTTCAAACGAGTCCACATAATTATATGGAAAGACCCCTTTCCGCCTGATTAAACTAAACTCTTCATCCTTTTCAAAGTATTTTCTGGTTTCAACACATTGAGGAGACTCTAAACTTTGACTTAGTTTGTCGAGGGACCTAGATAAAAATCTAAAAGAGTCTACAAATTTCAATCTCAGATATGTATCAGGTACCTTAGGATTTATAGATTTTTCAACAAGAATTGATTTGGAGAATGAAATGTATTTTTCTTTGGTTTGCGCTATGACGGAAACAGTCTCCTTTTTGCATGCCAGCTTTTTTATGAATAGATGGCTGTCGTAATTTGTCAGGTTGTGGAAGAACACTGGTATGAATTTCGGAACTTTATAGTTCAAATTGCAAATAGAATGTGCAGGCCCACGGAAGCGACCTGTTAAATGACAGTGATCACGTACTTTTATATCACCAAGCTTAAAGTCTTTCTTACAAATGTGACAGCATACAGCATTTTCGTATTCGATTTTCTCTTGGTCTGAAAGGGGGAGCATCTCTTTAATATGTTTCAAGTGTGTGTTATATAAATCCAGAGCTGTTTCATCCAACTTTTTAGAGAATACTTCAGCAGCATCGGAACCTCGATATGTTATAATTTTCGAATATTTATCATCAAAATTACATTTCACGTAAAATGCGAAAGAATATGGTACATGTTCACATAATTTCACTGTGAATGATTTTTCATCAGAAGGTTCATTATGATGGATGGGTTTCAACAAACTTTCGAAATCTGCATATATGACGAATGGGACCGGTAATTGTTTCTCAAAATTTATAAATTTAAGAATGTTTTCAGGCACCGATTCTCCATATTTATTTATCTTCAAATCGGTAGTTGGTATTTTCGTGCATGTATGGTTACAGTCATTTTTCTCATGTGCTTTTAGCTGTTCTATTTTTCCAAATGATTGTAGACATCCATCACAAATATGTAACCTTCCATTATGTTTTGATTTTTGGCTTGACACTAATTTTGATAAGTCTTTTATGAGAGTATAATGGCTTCTACCTGTATTATCTGATACAAGTAGCAAATTAACATGTGTAGCTTGACGACATGAAGTAAAATGTAAAGGTCCAACTACTTCAGTAATTGTTTTTCCATCCTTAAATTCTGTTTCAATACCAAACACATTAACGGAGATGTTGTTCATTTTTTCGAATTTGGGGATGTCTTTCAATTTCATAGGAAACTCTAAACCATAAAAATTTAATAAAGTTTCATAATGTGGATATGAACTTATTTTCACTGGATCGGCTTTTGGTGGGAAAATAGATGCATTAATTGACCAAGCAAAACAAGCATTGTCTTGGTTTTGTATGTTTAAAACCGCTTTCTTTAATCCTATAGCTTTAGGTAGCTTAATATATGATGAAGCTGCTACTGGAGTAAACCTATTAATGTTTACATCAAGAAACATTATATGTTTCAATGTCCAGCCAGAATCCTTTTCTTGAAATTCGAATGATTGTGAAATCATCTCTTCTTTAAATTCTTTGAAAATCTGCTGCAAGTCTGTTGAAATAGTTATTATTTTATTCTTTGTATTGAATGACTTTATGTCAGACATCTCCTTTTCGGGTATAACATAAAGCCCAAACACTTCCAAATTAATTTTAAGGGTATAGTGTTTCAGCAAGTATTCATTAATTATATCAAATACTTTTAGTTTTATTTCTTCTAGAAAATCAGAATAATCGATGTGTGTTTTAGGACTAGTAAACCGATAACTAGCAATTCTATTTTTGAATGCGTGATGAAGTTTGTCTACACCATTTCCCAAATTACTAATAATAGGCCTATTAATTTTTTTATAGCTTGATGGATTGTCTATTTTTTTATTAATCGAATTTTTATTATATAAATCATGACAGTTTTTATTAATATGCCGTGATAAGTTAAAAGATGATGAAAACATTTTTCCACATTGACCGCAAATGTTTCTATTAAAACCACTTGTAGAAGGTACACTATTTCCACCATTTGTAGAAGGCATACTATCAGTCTTTTGTTTTTTGTTTTCATCACTTATTAGTACATTATCACTTTTTCGTTTGTTATTATGAAGAATGAGACAGTATTGACGAATATGTCGAACTAAATTGCTCTTAGACGAAAACTCCTTTTTACAATGTTCACACTTCATTATTGTGTTCGCAATAAAACTAGACTGAAAAAATATGTTTTATCGTTTGTTATATATTATAAAATCTCACAGGGAGAAGGGATACAATTATTTCTATTGGTAAGCCGGTGATTAGATGTAAACATGTGTGGATATAAGTTAAGGTAAAATCTGGTGAGCAGATTGCGACTTTGAGGCCAATGACTCACATTAACATCTGGTAAACAGATAGTGACTTTGGGGTCATCGACTAACATCTGGTTTCGCTTAAATGTCTAGACTTGTTAAAAATAAATAGACTTTAAATGTGTTTCATTTTTTATTATGACATTATAAAATTTTCATAAAGATAAAATACATTTGACAAAGAACACATACATTTAGATTTTAAATGATAAAAACATCGAGGTTCGGAAAACTGGAGCGGTGGATGGTCTTCTAACTCGTATACAGGTTTAGATGAATATTTTCTTATGTACGAGGCCTTTTCTCCTCCCTTTACATGAATTATTTCTTCAGTATCGGTTAACTCTCGGACAATTTTCCCAAACTTGAAAAATGGTGTACACCCTTCATTCCAATTAATACAGTGATAATTATGTGTTAACCACTTCACTTGCTTCTCCAAATCTGGTGGTAGGAGCTTTATAGAAAATGGAGGTTTAAAAATATAATGTGCTGTTTTATAGCCATTGTAGGCTGCCAGCTCCTTGACAATAAACTTATTTTTTTCTACTTTGAATCCTTGCACATCCAAAATTAATGGCATATTTTTATGTTTGCTAGTCTTCTCACTAGAGAAACTTTTAAACTATTGTAACGATAATTTGGTAAATTACGGTTACAACTGGTTTCTACCGGAGACAATTAAATGTAGCTATGTTATGCGCGCGTCGACGGCACTGAAACGTTCTCGATCCTACAGCATTCCTCCTCCACCAGCTTTTTCCTATCTTCCGTACTGGTAAGTCGTAATTTTATGAATATCTAATTATTTTTCTCGGATGTAGAATATTTCTGTATCTTATCGTTATAAAGTATTATTTGCAATACGTAGCCTAGTAAATATTTAGCATGTTGGTTATTTATTACAGTCAAATGTGATAAATATCGATTTAAATCGAATTTATCAATTGGGTGTGTTTGACGCCGGCATTTTAGCCAAATTTAGTGCTCTCCACGCGTGATTGATTTCATGCAAATATCTACACGTGGTGTCGTCTTGCAAGTTAACTTATGTTATTACCGTTCCTTATTATCTTTTGCAATTAAAATTTGCAATTATCGTTATTATCTTTATCGAGTTATTCATAAAATATATGCACTTACACAGATATCTTTCGTTTGCGGAAGGTGGTAAAAAACTCCTCGAAATTAAGAGTTTTCGCTTAACGGAAAATATTGGTTTTTATCTTATCTCACAATTTGATTATTGTAATTTTTCATAATTTAATTTAATATTTAAATTATTCCCTGCTATATCTTAATACGATTTGAATTAATTAAAATTCATAGTTATTATCTAATTATCGTAATTTAATTGAATAATTAAAGCATTTCTTACCATTTCTTACTCCAATTGGGAGAATTAAATAAACTTATTGTTTCTTATCGTTCTACATTAAATAGTAGAAATTAACTTTAATTAGTAATCTAATTAAATCAGTTATAAAAATCAGAATACCTAACTTTTTACTTTCTTACTTATTGAATTATTTTGTGATTCACACATTTTCTATTTGTGAAAAGATTGCGTTTTAGCAATATTAAAACTTAATTTTCTGAGTGTCTTATTGTGATTTGTCTATTTAATTACTGTTATTAAATTTAAATAATATAACAAATTTCTTTCTAACATAATTTCTTATTCAGAGGAATTATTTTTATTGCTTGAATCTTGTCTAAGTTATATCTAGAGTAATTTCTAAAATTTCATAGTTTCGAAATTATAATAATTAGTTTATTATAATTTATATCTTGAGTTATTTTTAAAATAAAATAATAAATTCATATCTTTGTAATTATAATAATTGATTTATTATAATTCATATCTTTGCTAAATTGTTTAGTCAACTTTTCTAGAAGAAACTTGCCTTCAGTAAGTTTTTCCTAATTTTATCAGCCGTAAGCTAACTTGCATATTTCCAACCTTACTTTGTACATTTTTGACACTGGTATATTTATGTTTTATTGAACGAGACCAAGAAGAGGATTCGACAGATTCAACTTTACCAGACCACATCAGACTGAAATCCAGATTATCCTATTATCTTATCCAGGATTGGTTACATCTTTCCCAAGTGCAGGTGAAGTCTAGCTAGACCCAGAAGATCAGTATACACCAGCATAGGCCATCTTGGCAAGGGAATAGATCATCGTGGAAATTCTTGGAAATTAAGGTCTGTAAGTCTGTGGTAGAACATATTTCCATCATCAGGTCTTCGGTTCCAGCGTAACAAATAATTGCCAGTAATTGTTCTTGTAAATGTAAGCCTTGCAGTTGATAAAATATTTTCATTCATTCATTTTTTATTGTGATAGCCCTTCAGGCATTTATTTCCATTGTTTTGCCCTTCAGGTAAATATATATTTTTCATCATTGTTAAGAGTAATTTGTTATTGTTAATATTTATTCTATTCGTTAATATACTTTTTATTTGAGCTGAATCGTTTTATTTCTCTTATTGTGAAAATCTGATATCATACAAATTGTTACTAATTTTTAGTAGCTGGCGCCCAAAAATTATCTTAATTTATCTTAATTTTACTTGATAAATAATTCCTTAACTTTTAATCTCTTATAACTTGCAGTTTTAAATCTTACTAAGCTAGAAACTTAAAGTGCACTCTTCAAGTTCTTTTGTTAACAAATCAGGGTTTTAACCAAATTTAATAATAAGTTTGTTAATTTATTAAACACCATATTCTGACTCACGACCCACCGGAAAAATCTGAGCAGCCGACATGTAAAATAAACTTTGAAACCCAGAAGCCCATAAGGCAAATTAGATTTATTCAGTCTGGGGTTACAAAAATTGTCGTCCAACGTGTGAGGCCTGATATTTTATGAATTTAAACTGCACTATAGTTATATTGAAATCAGATTTTCTCAGGGAGAAATAAGCCAAAGTCAAACAAACAATAATACCTGGAACCATTACCTAAATTTTCTAAGTATAAAATATTCTAAATAAGAAAGTATATGTTTCGTACTTTAAACATAAGTACATATTACTAAAACTGATTTTTACAACTATTTGATATTGACATTATTAAAGTGGTATATCTTATCTTATTCGTTATTATCTTATTTTTGCAAGTATTTTGAATTAAAATTGTGAAGATATTTGCGGCCGTTGTAAACATAAAAACTTGTTTACCGATTTCTTTATTTCCCTATTATTTTTTACAAGTAAGGTTTAAAGTATTTATGAAAACTTAATAGTGTTGGAATAAGAGATTTATTTACCTACCGAATTTAACTTTACATTATTGGAACTTTGTGCATATGGTGATTTAATTTTTTGTCGCGAGAATAAATACGAGTTCTTATTCTGTACACTATTTATAATTTAACTTGTGGATTTTTATCTGAATTTCTTATTATCTGATTAATTTATTTGAATTACAAGTGATTGAAAATTATTCGTAATATACTGGGTGGTTATTTGTTAGCGTTACCTATGAGTTATTGAAATTTATTGGATTATTTTCGCATTTCTATTTTAACTTTTCTCTATACGTGATATACCGATTACGATTGATTGTAATCTTGATCTTGAGTTTTGTAACTTGTTAACGTAACTTATCTTTCATTCTCGTATTCTATCTTATTAAGAAACTATAACATTATGGAACCAAATCACTTAAAGGTTGCCGAACTTACTTATGAATTAAAAGTACGTAATGTCGATCCGGTTGGGGATACGGATAAAAAACGGAAAATTTTACGGGGATCATTAAGTCAAGAAAGCGCGAATAGAAGTTTTGTACAAGGGTCAACAGTACATCCGTATAAATTCCTAGATGATTGTAAAGAAATACACGCGACGATTACCGATTTAACGAATGTAATTGATAGTTATCAAACTAGCGGGGATTCTTCACTTAAGAAACGAATTTCGTCACGTTTAACTCATTTATCGGGTAGAATGCAACGCTTGATCGCGAATAATGAGGAAGAAGAAGTCAAAAAGGGCGAATTGCAAATTCTAATTTTAGAATTGGAGGGTGATTTTGCTTTTAAAGACTTGCCGACTACTTCCACTCCTATTGAACCGACTCCACCTGTTTCGCATACGTTTAATGTGCAATCTATACCTCCATATAAATGGAATGTCACTTTTAGCGGATCAACCGAAAACGAATCTCTTACGGCTTTTCTAGAAAAAATCGAACTTTTACGTCAAGCGCGAAAAATCTCTAAAACCGAGTTATTTTTGTCAGCATGTGATTTGTTTACTGGATCTGCTTGGATTTGGTTTACAAATAATCATAAGAAAGTTAGTAATTGGGATGAGTTAGTAGCAAAATTAAAGCAGGATTTTTTACCTTATTGTTATGAGGACGAGTTACTACAAGAAATTAATAATAGGACGCAAGGTCCTAATGAACGTGTTGCTATTTTCATTGCGTCAATGGAAGGGTTATTCAATCGTCTACCGATTAAACCAAGCGAAGTTGTTATAGTGAATAAAATCAGACGGAATTTATTACCTTATTATATTTCGAGGTTAGCATTAGCACAACCCACCACTGTATCTGAATTGTCGGACTTATGTAAAAAATTAGAGGAATCTCGTACTTGGTCAAACCGTTATAGAACACCACCACAGCCTAAAGGAGGGTTATTAGAACCTGACTTAAGTTGTATAGCTTCGAGTTCAAATACTCAATTTAAAAATAACCATTCATTTTTCAATAAAAATTCATTTCCTAGTGATAAAAATTCAAGAAGTAATTCTAGTAATCAAGTAAATTTTTCTGCAGTATCGCATCTTAAATGCTGGAATTGTGATAAAGTAGGGCATTCCTACAATACGTGTCGAAACCCACGAAAACTATTTTGTTTTGGGTGCGGGTTGAAAAATACTACAAAGTTTCGGTGTACAAAATGCAGTCCAAAAAACGAATTGAGCGGGGACGTGTCACTGGATGTCGTTGCCTCAGCCTCCACTTCCGAAAATCGTCCAGTTACAAACCAAAAACTCAAAATATCAAAAAAAGGAAAGAAATAAAACAATCAGTGTCTGATTGGCAAAAGTGGCTTTCGACGGTGAAACACTTTTATCAATCCCTTCCTACTATGAATCCTATTTGTGTAAAGAAACCTAATGATAATCGTCCCTATTTTAATGTTCAAATTTCCGGTGTTAACATTTTAGCGTTAGTAGACAGCGGTAGCTCTGCTTCTGTATTGGGTTCTTCGGGATATTATTTGCTACAGAAATTAAAGATACCTATACAGTATGAAAATTATTTTAATGTAACCACTGCTGATGGTACGTCACAAAATGTGTTAGGCTATATTTCGGTTCCGGTATGTTTAAATGATGTTTCGAAAGTAATGAAAATTTTAGTCATTCCGTCAATGACTCACACTTTAATTTTAGGAGTAGATTTTCTAAAAGAATTTCAGATAAATGTAGATTTCAAGGATCTTACCTATAATTTACCTATTTCTCTTTGTACGGTTAATACAATTCAAACGGTACATGATTTATCTTCAGATAATAAAAAGTCCTTAGATAAGGTTGTTAATATGTTTTCCGAAATTGCTCCTTCTGATCGTCTGGGACTTACCCACTTGATATCTCACACGATTGATACTGGGGATGCCAAGCCTATCAGACAGAGACAATATCCTTTATCGCCGGTTATGCAACAGCACTTAAATACCGAACTTGACAAAATGCTTGAAATGGGTGTAATTCAACCTTCTCGATCTCCGTGGTCTAGTCCTTTGTGGTTAGTAGAAAAACGTTCGGGAGAATATCGCATATGTTTCGACGGGAGAAAAGTCAATTCAGTAACTGTAGATGACTCATATCCTATGCCGTTAATTGATAGTATTTTAAATAAACTTCGTGATGCAAAGTTCCTTACCTCCATTGATTTGAAAAATGCGTTTTTCCAAATTCCTTTAGATCCCGCGTCACGACCAAAGACTGCCTTTGCTGTTTACGGCAAAGGATTGTTTGAATTTCGCACTATGCCTTTTGGTCTAAGTAATGCACCAAAAACTATGGCTAGGTTAATGGACCAAGTCATTGGACCTTCACTTGAACCTTTTTGCTTTTGTTATTTGGATGATATTATTATAGCTACCCCCGACTTTTCGACTCACTTAGATATCTTGAAGCAAGTTTTCGCAAAATTAAAAGAGGCTAATCTTACCGTAAATCTAAAAAAATGTCAATTCTGTCGTCCCTCTTTATCCTTCTTAGGTTTTGTTGTCGATCAGCAAGGTTTAAGAACGGACCCAGAAAAGGTTACCGCCATTTTAAATTACTCCGTTCCGAAAAATACCACCGAAATAAAACGTCTTATCGGTCTTGTTAGTTGGTACCGCCGGTTCATTAAAGATTTCTCCACTATTTGTTCACCTATCTCAGACCTTTTACACGGACGTAAAAAGGGTCAGCCTATAACATGGACACCGGAAGCTAATCAAGCTTTTGAGGAAATAAAACGTCGTTTAACCTCTGCCCCTGTTTTAGCTAGTCCTGACTTTACTAAACCTTTTTTTATTCAATGTGACGCGTCAAATACCGGCGTTGGTTCTGTGCTCTATCAGGAGAGTGACGGAATTGATCATCCTATTGCTTATGCAAGCAGGACCTTAAACAAATGTGAACGTAAATATTCAGTAACGGAAAAGGAATTACTTGCCGTAATATATAGTATAGAAAAATTTCGTAGTTACGTACAAGGCTCTAGATTTACGGTTGAAACGGATCACGCGTCGTTGTTATGGTTAACTAATATTTCTAATCCGACGGGTCGCTTAGCTCGTTGGGCGATTAGATTATCTCAATTTAACTTTAATATTATTCACCGTAAAGGTAAACATAATATTGTAGCGGATGCACTTTCTCGTTCTATTACCGAAACAGCTGTCTTAGATTTGAATAAATTAATTCCCGATAAATGGTACAATACCATGTTAACTAAAATACAAGAAAATCCGGAGAAATATCCTTCATATCGAGTAGAAAATAATATTTTGTATAAGCATATTTTTAATAATCATAGTTTGGTCAGTAACGTAACTGATTGGAAGATTGTCGTACCTACGAAAAACCGTTCGGAAATTTTTTATATGTTTCATGACGATGCTACTGCTGGACACTTTGGTGTTTCTAAAACTCTCTTTAGAATTATGGAACTTTATTACTGGCCAAATATCCGTAAAGAAGTGTATAAATATGTGCGTAAATGTCCTATTTGTGCAGCAAACAAAAGTTCAAATTTACCACGTGCCGGTTTAATGGGTGCTTATCGGAATATTAACTTCCCTTTTCAGTTAATTTCAGCGGATTTACTTGGACCTTACCCTAGATCAAAAAACGGTAATCAGTATGTTCTCGTAGTAGTCGATTGGTTTACTAAGTTTGTCTTAGTCCGTCCTTTATTTAAGGCTACCTCAACAGCAATTATTAAATTTCTTGAAAATGACGTTTTCCTTATTTATGGTGTACCACAAATTTTCGCTTGCGATAATGGCACACAATTCACTAGTCGCGAGTTTAAACAATTTATCGATAAGTATAAAGTTCAAAAGGTGTGGTATAATGCAAAATACCATCCCCAAATAAACCATACAGAACGGGTTAATAGAGTTATTGTAACCGCGATTCGTTCCTATGTAAATGAAAATCATAAAACTTGGGACATGTCAATTTATCAAGTGGCACAAGCCATTAGGTTAGCGAAACACGACATTACGGGTTATCCACCTGCTTTTCTAAATTTTGCAAGGAATATTCCTTTAACAGGGGATTATTATGGGAAAATTATTGAAAACGCGGATAATATACCTTCTATTGGAGAGAAAAACCAATTGATTGATGACATACAAGAGTTACCTAAATTATATGTGGACATACGTAAAAGGCTGCGTCATGCATATGAACGTAATGTCAAGCACTATAATTTACGTAAGCGACCTTTGAGATTTTATCCCGGTGACCGAGTCTGGAAAAGAAATTATACCTTGTCTAATGCTGCCAATGATTATTCCGCCAAGTTAGCGCCGAAATATATACAGTGTAAAGTAAAAAGAGTTATCTCTAAATTAGTGTATGAACTTTCGGATCTTGAAGGAAATAATCTTGGTAAGTGGCATGTTAAAGATCTTAAGGAAAATTATGTTGAGTTGGACTCAGATGATGATTCCGATCCAGACACCGAAACCGATCAAGTTGATTAAAATCTCACTCACTATCTTATCTTATTATACCTTTCCTTATGAATACTACTTGATAGTATTTCATTTTAGTGCCCTGTGGTAAGGGGTAACGAATACTACCACCGCGGATTAACCTGCGTGAGGTAAAAGCCCTCTAAACGGCCACTTATCGTGCAGAGAGGCTTGATTGTGATGGGAGTGGTTTCGTCACTGTTTGGCTACTTTTAATAGTAAATGGACAGGATGTGTCTGCTTTTCAAGAGTTTCTGACATCTAGTCTGGTGAGCCTTGCTAGCATAATGATTCTCAATGATCTGCTGTTTATACAAGTCTGTTTCATTGCCGGACAGGGAAATTAGCCACTGTGTTATAATCAGGAGCAACCTCGTCGCCTTTTCTTTTCTTGGAGCTACGCGTCCAATTTCAGTAATGGTAACTACTATACAGTACTGAGGCGGCAAACCACGTCTCTGGAGACTGACTTAGTGTCCTCTCCTTAACTTCTTTCTGGTTTTTTCTCTATCTCTCTCTCTTCTTTTCGTGATTCTTTTGGGCGAGTGTTATTTGCTTCTTGCATCTTCCTTGTTTTTCTTCATGGACTTCCGAGTAAGGGTACATTAACGAGGCTTTTCTTGCATCTAGAACTGCGCATAATGTCCTTTGGTTTGATCCCATTTCATCTGTGATCATGCCACATGTCGATTGACTTGGATGTGTTCGAGGGGATTAATCACTTCTCCAATAGAACCCAGTATCTTTCCTTCCTGTCTATCTTGTCTTATGTCTTATTTTTTATTTTTTAATCCTTTATTTGGGGTAATTACGATAACGAAAATTTGTAACTCCTAGAGTTAACAAATTTTCTACCCGAAGCGAATGGGGTGTGTAACGATAATTTGGTAAATTACGGTTACAACTGGTTTCTACCGGAGACAATTAAATGTAGCTATGTTATGCGCGCGTCGACGGCACTGAAACGTTCTCGATCCTACAGCATTCCTCCTCCACCAGCTTTTTCCTATCTTCCGTACTGGTAAGTCGTAATTTTATGAATATCTAATTATTTTTCTCGGATGTAGAATATTTCTGTATCTTATCGTTATAAAGTATTATTTGCAATACGTAGCCTAGTAAATATTTAGCATGTTGGTTATTTATTACAGTCAAATGTGATAAATATCGATTTAAATCGAATTTATCAATTGGGTGTGTTTGACGCCGGCATTTTAGCCAAATTTAGTGCTCTCCACGCGTGATTGATTTCATGCAAATATCTACACGTGGTGTCGTCTTGCAAGTTAACTTATGTTATTACCGTTCCTTATTATCTTTTGCAATTAAAATTTGCAATTATCGTTATTATCTTTATCGAGTTATTCATAAAATATATGCACTTACACAGATATCTTTCGTTTGCGGAAGGTGGTAAAAAACTCCTCGAAATTAAGAGTTTTCGCTTAACGGAAAATATTGGTTTTTATCTTATCTCACAATTTGATTATTGTAATTTTTCATAATTTAATTTAATATTTAAATTATTCCCTGCTATATCTTAATACGATTTGAATTAATTAAAATTCATAGTTATTATCTAATTATCGTAATTTAATTGAATAATTAAAGCATTTCTTACCATTTCTTACTCCAATTGGGAGAATTAAATAAACTTATTGTTTCTTATCGTTCTACATTAAATAGTAGAAATTAACTTTAATTAGTAATCTAATTAAATCAGTTATAAAAATCAGAATACCTAACTTTTTACTTTCTTACTTATTGAATTATTTTGTGATTCACACATTTTCTATTTGTGAAAAGATTGCGTTTTAGCAATATTAAAACTTAATTTTCTGAGTGTCTTATTGTGATTTGTCTATTTAATTACTGTTATTAAATTTAAATAATATAACAAATTTCTTTCTAACATAATTTCTTATTCAGAGGAATTATTTTTATTGCTTGAATCTTGTCTAAGTTATATCTAGAGTAATTTCTAAAATTTCATAGTTTCGAAATTATAATAATTAGTTTATTATAATTTATATCTTGAGTTATTTTTAAAATAAAATAATAAATTCATATCTTTGTAATTATAATAATTGATTTATTATAATTCATATCTTTGCTAAATTGTTTAGTCAACTTTTCTAGAAGAAACTTGCCTTCAGTAAGTTTTTCCTAATTTTATCAGCCGTAAGCTAACTTGCATATTTCCAACTTTACTTTGTACATTTTTGACACTGGTATATTTATGTTTTATTGAACGAGACCAAGAAGAGGATTCGACAGATTCAACTTTACCAGACCACATCAGACTGAAATCCAGATTATCCTATTATCTTATCCAGGATTGGTTACGTCTTTCCCAAGTGCAGGTGAAGTCTAGCTAGACCCAGAAGATCAGTATACACCAGCATAGGCCATCTTGGCAAGGGAATAGATCATCGTGGAAATTCTTGGAAATTAAGGTCTGTAAGTCTGTGGTAGAATATATTTCCATCATCAGGTCTTCGGTTCCAGCGTAACAAATAATTGCCAGTAATTGTTCTTGTAAATGTAAGCCTTGCAGTTGATAAAATATTTTCATTCATTCATTTTTTATTGTGATAGCCCTTCAGGCATTTATTTCCATTGTTTTGCCCTTCAGGTAAATATATATTTTTCATCATTGTTAAGAGTAATTTGTTATTGTTAATATTTATTCTATTTGTTAATATACTTTTTATTTGAGCTGAATCGTTTTATTTCTCTTATTGTGAAAATCTGATATCATACAAATTGTTACTAATTTTTAGTAGCTGGCGCCCAAAAATTATCTTAATTTATCTTAATTTTACTTGATAAATAATTCCTTAACTTTTAATCTCTTATAACTTGCAGTTTTAAATCTTACTAAGCTAGAAACTTAAAGTGCACTCTTCAAGTTCTTTTGTTAACAAATCAGGGTTTTAACCAAATTTAATAATAAGTTTGTTAATTTATTAAACACCATATTCTGACTCACGACCCACCGGAAAAATCTGAGCAGCCGACAGGTAAAATAAACTTTGAAACCCAGAAGCCCATAAGGCAAATTAGATTTATTCAGTCTGGGGTTACACTATATATTTCAACTGCTTTTTTTAAATCTCTAAGTTTTTGCTGGTATTCTTCTAACGCCTTTCTGTACTTAGAGATCATCATGAACTAACTTGGTAGTTTACATTATTTTCCTTAAATGAATTAAGCCTGTCTAACTATCTTTGTCATTGGATTATACCGGAATACACGATCATGCAAAATTAAGCAGTATGCGGTAGTGTCTTTTGGAATATTTTCGCTTGTTTCAAATTCGATGCGCATGACAACTGATCCTGACTGCACAGTCTCCTTTTGACGAGAACAGTCGATGTGAGTTATGGGTGAAATAGATTTGAATTCTTTAGGTGTAAATATAGGTTCGTTTCCAGTTTCATAGTACGAGTGGCGGAAATTTGAAAACATTTCATATAAAGTCGCATATTTGTTATTTTTGAAATCCAAATATAAATCACTGTAAGGATATCTCTCCGAATTTAAGAAAACTCTAGCGTTAGTAATATTACAATTATCAAATGTACTCATGTTGGAAGTTAGTTTATTTTTTTTATCAGTTTGTAACCCGAGAATTAAGTGTCGTGCAGTTTCTAACTTTATACTACTCTTCAAAGTATAATTATGTCTGGTGGTTTGTGGAAGTAAGGTGTATTCTATAATTTCCCAACTTCTAAATGCAATAAAAATTTCCAAGTTTTTATCTAATATTTTCGTTAGCGCCAATTGTTGTGGTATTCCTACGGAAACATGTGGCACTCTCCAATAAAGCTTATCGATAGTAATTTTGGGTTTTTCCGTATCATCGACACTAGTTACCGCATCTAAGTCGTTACTACTCCGAATTAAAACTAATTCTTGCTTCATATTTAATATAATTTTTCTGTAATCCTCAAAAAATCCCATTAACATTTTAAGTGGGATGCAAACATTAAATTTATCAGTATCGGGTATAATACTATCTTTAGGAAACCATCCGGCATTTTGAAGTTTGATGCTTTCGCTTTCATTGAAAGACAAATATCCTTTAAGAGTAGAAGTCACTCCTACATTTCGAACCGAATCAAGTACAATACCGCTGAGTTCATATCGAATTTCTCTAAAGAGAAAACTGAAGGCATTATTTATTAATTTTAACTTTGTAACTGGTTTCCCATCATCTTTCCTTAGATTTCCCTCTAAATATAGAATACTTTCACTTGGTAAGGTGTAGGCGTCCAGTTCTTGGATTGGAATTCTAATTTCATCATTATAATTAAATTCAGTGGCTACGAAAGGCTGATAGTTGTGGTATTCGAAGTCAATAATTGAATTATCGACTAGAGGTTGCTGCGTGACATTTAAAATGTCCATTATATGAGTACTTCAAAACCAAGAGACTGCAGAAAAATTTTGTTCTGAGGTGTTACTGGGCTAACGCTCTTCTTATTACTGAGTAAAAATTCATCCTTAGATTTTCTTTTATAACTCCGTTTAGATATTTTTGGAATATTGTATTTAGAATTATAGCGGACTACCATCGTTTAGGATTTCTTCAAATGCAGTCTGACTGTAACGGTCTCTTGGCGGAAATTGACGACATTCGAATCTTGATCGACTATTTTAACGGTAATCGAGTTGATTGTCTTAACGCTTACTGGAAAATATAGGACGTTTAAAGGTGATTCTACTATTTTATAGCCTGGAGCCACCGTTGGAAAGAACTGGTGAATTATGTGAACAGGGCTACCATTAGAATAAGATCCAGTAGCAATATTGCAATCAATACATAAAGCATTCACCTTAATTATTTGTACTGGAAAGTCGGATTCATTTAGTTCATTAGCTATAAGAACCCTTTTCTCAAATCCCAAGAGATGCCCTATGGAATTTTCAGATGAGAAATCAATATCAACATTTGCTTTTATTTTAACCGTTGATGTATTACGATTAGCAATAATATGAATATTATTGGGATGTTCAATGACTTTTTGAAGATAATCGTTAAGGTCATCAATTTCATAAGCCCCAAGAGGAATAGTTGTGGTTATATCCCCGTAAGTAAATTTGTTGTTTGTTTCATCAATGTTTGGTATTACATTGAAAGTTTCAAAATTCACCAAGCCAATAACGTAATCAAAATCGTCCTCTAAATATATTGGTGGATTGAAATCGGCGCTCAAGATGGAGGAATTTCCAGTAAGTGAAAATGTTAAAGACATGTTACACAATTCAAATGTATTTACGTAATAAACGGATTTTCCTTATTTACATACATTATATAAAAATTTTATACATAAATGTCCACAATTATTTGAATTATATGTTTGCATCTGATCATGATTATAGTTAACTTTATTCAAGCTACCATCACTAAAGAAATAACTTGTTACTTCATTTGGTGGTCTTAAGTTTCCATAACTATCAAAATAGATTATTGAGTTATTATTCTTCACATATGCTGTCCAGTGAGTACCGGGGCCTGATGATATATCCAAATTAATAATACCACATTCATTTTTTCTTATCTTTACTGGTAAAGTATTTCTCATGTATATTCCACGAAAATTTGGTATATGTAATTTTTTTACGTATCTCATTAAATCTATGTTTGTTAGTGCTCGACGAGGTAGCTTTATAGGGAGTTTTTTGAATATGGGGCTAGATATAATCCCATGCCTTTTTTGTATGGTCTTAAGTATAAACCTTTTCCTACTGCAACTTGCTCCATAGCTAAGTTATGTCTTTTATCCTCCTCAAGCTTTTGTTTTGCAGCCTTTGCGTCGTTAACAGCCTTCGCAATTCCCGCTGCGCCTCCACCAATACTTCCAAGAGCTCCTAATGCAGCAAATAAAGGAATAAGGAAAGGTAGAAAACCACCTGTTTTTGGAATGGGAATTATTCGTTTCCTTGGTGAAGAGAGTTTCTTTGTTCCTATTGATGATAAAGCTTGTTGTGCGACTTTAATAAGATTATTAGAATTACTTCCTTGAATACCACGTCGTGCTCGTTGTACTGCGTTATTAAAACTTATCTTACGTAGCCCTCTACCACGTCTCTGTCTGGAATGCTTTTTTCTACGCATACCCATTCCCAGTTTAGTTTTAGCCTTCATAATGCCTGTTATACCTAAGGCGGCAATTTTTTCTCCAACTGAAGAATCACCCGCTTTTAGCCGCTGATATGCTTTTTCTGCTAATACTTTATCAGCTTGATGTCTATTGCTTATATCTTTTGAACGGGAATAAGCAATGTCGTGCTCTTTGCAATATTCGTCTAATGGATTAACACCAATATCACCTCTCGCAATTCTCTTAGATAGTTTTGTTCCTGGGCCACAATAATTGTAGCCTGGTATATGCAATTCAAAAGGGAGTTTATCAATAAGCTTATTAATAAATCCTGACCCTCTCTTTGCAGACTTTAGTTTATGATTAACTAAGGATGGGTTGTGTACAATCATTATATAACTTGTTGAAAGTCTTATACAGAACTAAGTTTTTAGCGATGTACAATCTTATATATAGTCAAGATAATGATTTATAACACAGTTCGTTAGATTTAGTTTTACAATGAAGATCGAAAAACAAAATGTTACATTACCTGTTATTAACCAAGATGAGTGTTTGTTAGAAAATAATTATCAAAAACATGGCGAACTATTTGGGGGTTCATCCAAGCGTGCATTGATTGTTGGATGTTCGGGTTGTGGCAAGACTAATTTACTTGTCACGCTACTAATACACCCTAATGGACTCAGATTTGAGAATGTTTACCTCTACTCAAAGTCCCTATACCAACCAAAATATGAATATCTAAGAAAGTTATTTAAACCAATGAAAGAAATAGGTTATTTTGAATTTAGTGATGGAGAATATGTTATACCAGCTCAAGAGATCAGACCCAATTCAATTATTATCTTCGATGATGTAGCTTCATGTAATCAAAATATTATGCGAGATTATTTTTGTTTTGGGCGTCACAAAAATACAGACTGTTTTTATTTATGTCAAACGTACTCATCGATCCAAAAGCAACTCATCCGAGACAATAGTAATTTAATAGTAATTTTTCAACAGGATAATACAAATCTGAAACATATTTATAATGACCATGTAAATGTCGATATGTCGTTTCAATTATTCAAAGATCTTTGCTCTCTGTGTTGGAAAGACTCATTCGGATTTGTTGTTATAGATAAAGATTGTACAATAAATAATGGAAGGTATAGGAAAGGTTTTGATAATTACATCAAGTTGTAATAGTATATTAATACATAATGAGCTGAGCGAAATGTAGTGCTTATTAATAATCCGAAGCGTAAAGATGGATAAAAAGTTAGCTAAGGAACTAATAAAAACCAGAAAATCAGTGAGGCATAAATATCAGTCTCTAAAATCCGATGTCGCACAATCACAAGTTCATTTGGAGAAAAGCTTCAAACCCATTACTGAGCCATTGCAAAAATTATTACGAAACATAAAATCAGAGGTCTCAATTAAAAAAGAACCTGATGAATTTAAGTCAGAGCAAAGTAGAACTTCTACCCCTAGAAAATCCCCAGTAAATATTTTAGACAAATATATGCCCACATTGCCTATGACTGGACTTAGTTTCTTGGAGGATACTTATCAATTTGACCCAACCCAACATTCAATCGTGGATGAGCAGAATAGTAGCGATTTAGTTAATGAAGAAGTTGATAAAAGTCGTGCGTATATGCAAGAATTATCAAAATCAAGGGCTTACACAGATTATTTGGAAGCATATGAACCTTTACCAAGAACGTATATTGATGAATCTATAACAGGGGATGAATCAGAATATGATCGTACATATGGCATAACACACGATGTTGAAACTGAAAAATTTAAAATAGGTGATTCCGAATTAAAAATTGTTGGTAAAGACGTAAAAGTGAAGGACATAGTATATCCTGGTACCGTTGGGCTGTATGAATTACTGTTTAAGAAAAATCCTAAAGCTTATAATAAATCAGAATTAGATCATTATATGGATATATTAAAACGTACTAATACCTATCGCAGAAATTTTGATTCTACAGAGCAAATTCAAAGCAATAATACTATAAAGTATAGAAGTATCATAAGACCCTATTTAATAGATAAAGGTTTATTGAAATCTACTACGGTTCCAAGATCATCTTCATTTAGTAAACCACTACCACCCAATACTAGATCTCAAACTAGTATTCGCCCCAGATCTCAATCATTTAAGCAAAGTGGTGGAATGTTGAACTTATCTAACAACAAAATTGATTATGTATATTTTGATAATCCGAATGAGCTCGTGAATAGATTAAGGCTTTTAGTAGCTTCCCAAATGGCTGGAAATAATGGACACAATAATGAAATTGCCTCAATACTCGAAGAATTGAGAGAATTAAAAATTATTAAATAATGGTCACACATCTATTTTCCTCACAGTATACATCTAGCGCTCATCATGCCTATTGATAAATTTGGTAGACATATGCTTGCTTATCGGTCAACACCTTACCCAATAACATCACCTCTTTTAACTGCAACTGAAGATTTTGCTACCAGTCTATCCAGTCTTTGTCTTATACAAATTCGAGGTGTGGCAAAGAAAACATTAAACCATAAAACGTTAATTTATTACGTGTTAGATAGTGGTACTACAACATATACATTACCTATTTCAGGTACAATTGAAAGCATAAACTTACCTTTGAATGTCACAATGTTTTTAAACAATGGTAATTATGATCAGGATAATAAAACGCTCAGTAAAGGAGATAATCTATCATTTCCACTTCCAAGTGTAGACCCAAAACCACCTCTTTTTGTTGAAATTGTACTGCGTTGCCCCTTAGTAAGAAATGAGTAATATTAAAGAGGAAGTAGTTAATGAATTACATAAATCAGCCAGAAAAAATTTTCGAAGGAGACATGTCATTGTTAAAGGCTTAAACGACCTTATACAAGCGGACCTTGTAGAAATGATCCCATATTCTAAAATCAACAAGGGATACAAGTATATTCTGGTTGTTATTAATGTATTTTCAAAGTTTGTTTGGTGTGAAGCTGTGAAAAATAAAACTGGGAAAGAAGTAACTCACGCAATGGAAAAAATTTTATCCCAGAATAAAATAAAGCCTAAAAATTTACAAACTGATATGGGTAAAGAATTTTACAACAAAGATTTTAAAGAACTAATGAATAAATTTAAAATTAACCATTACAGTACATATTCCAATTTGAAAGCAAGTGTAGTGGAACGTGTAAATCGTACTCTAAAAAACTTAATGTGGCGACAATTTAGTTTACAAGGAAACTACAAACGGATAAATATTTTATCGGACATTGTAGAAAAATATAATAACACTACACACAAAACTACTGGTTTGAAACCAAAAAGCGTAACGAAGAAAGATGAACAGCGTTTGCTGCGACATGTATATAGTCATCTGAAGACAGTAGATCCACAGAAACAAAAATTTATAGAAGGCGACTCGGTAAGAATAAGTAAATACCGAGAAGCTTTTTCAAAGGGCTATACTCCCAATTGGTCAAATGAAGTTTTTAAGATACGTAAAGTACGAAATACAAATCCCACTACTTTTATTTTAGAAGATCAGGAAGGTAATGAAATTCAAGGAGGATTTTATGGATATGAAATTCAGAAAGTAAAATATCCTGATATATATCTTGTGGAGAAGGTTTTACGAAGAAAACAGAACAAACTCTACGTCAAGTGGCTGGGCTTAAGCGGAAAATTTAATTCCTGGATTAATAAAAATGAATTAGTATAACACATGTAAAACTTATTCTAATTAAATAAAAAAATTATTTGTTATATGTTGTTTTTATTTCAAATCTTTCATTAAATATATTACATCTGTGATTTGTATCTAAAATAGGATCAAGTAACTTTGAGGCTGCCTCGATTCTTCTACAAAAGCGAAATCTGTCCACTGCCAAAAATTCCCAATATTTCTTCCTAGTCATACTATATGCAAAACTCCATGTAATTAGATGATGCAGTTCATTATACTTTTCATTAAACGTTACTTTCTTCATTACACTGTTGTACTACATACGCTTTCAAAGACATCAGGATAAGTATAAATTAATTCCAGAATCATGCAGATATTTTCACTTTTTGGATTATCTTCTGGTTTAAGTATATTTAGAGCATTTTCAATAATATTACCGCTTTGACTTTGTAATCCTCTACGTAAAATCTTGAAATAGTTTTCAAATTGTAGATTTTTTATCATTTCGATTCTGTAGTTCACTAGGGGTAGTATTTCTATTAAACAACATACTGTTTCATATGCCAAATATATGTAGTTATCTTCTTTTGAAATTCTAATCACTCGAGCATTTGAAAACTGATCGAAATGTATGCAAATGTTTCCCTCGTGTATTGTATCTGGTTTTTCATTGTAATACAGGAAATTCATGATTACTCCTTGATGAGTTAAAAATTTCTTCCAATCAGCTTCATTGAAAACCACTTGATCACCTTTGTTTCCAGATAACGTTACACAAGGTACATAACCAAAATCACATGAAATTCCCACCGAAACAAACTTGCACTTGGATTTATTTAACTTATATTTTCTCTCACCGATTACTTTTGGAGTATTATCTTCTTTCTTGAACTCAGGTAAACTTGATGGAGTATCCAGCTGAGTCACATAATGAGCGAAGAAATTTAATGGTCTAGACATTTTTGACGACTAATACATGCTAGGAATATGTCATGAGTTATATATGCACTCCCCCCACCAGTTTAGTCACTTCTGGACAGATGTTCTAAACCTGATAAACAAATGTTACATCTGTTCCTTAAATATATACATCTAGCCGGATATATGACCTGACTTGTCTAGATAGATAGATAGATAGATACGTCTTTATTAGTTCATATATAACAAAACCAAAGGTTGTAGAACATGTCAAAATACAAAATACAAAATAAAATACATAATACATATTACAACAGAAAGCACCCAATAGGGATCTATAAACACAATGTCACACAGTGCAACAATACAAATCAGCATATATAAACAACTATTATGAACAAACAGAATCAACACAAAATCAATACAGAACAAATAATTATTATATTAGAGTGTGTCATTGAAGTACTCATCCATAGTGTAATATGCCTTCTGTGTAAGCATAGTTTTCAGTTTTACTTTTAGACTTCTTAGTGGGATATTTTTAAATGCTTCTGGAAGTTTGTTGTATACTTTAATTATAGAGAAAGGTATATTTTTCTGAATATATGCAAAACTAGTTTTAATATTTAATAGATCATTTTTATTTCTGGTATCATATGAGTGATTCCTGTCGTGATCAAAAAACAAAGAAGCATTTCCAGCCACAAACACCACAGCTTCAAAAATATAATGACCAATTAAGGTAAGTATGTTGTTTTCTTCAAATACTGGCTTACAGCTATCCGTTTGTTTTATATTAAAGATATTTCGAAGACATTTTTTCTGCAATATAAATATTTTATATATGTTATTCGTGCCTCCCCAAAAGATAATACCATATCTAAGTCTGCTACCTACATAAGCATAGTAGGCTAAGAGTGCAGCTTCTTTACTGACGTTTTGTGATATTACCTTTAGCGCATAACAGTATCTAGCTATATTTCGTGTCAGCTGGAGAGTGTGGGATTTCCAGTCAAGTCTATGATCTATTTCAATGCCTAAGAAGGTCATTTTTGGTGTTGTTTTGATAGTTGTGATACCATCAGAAAACATTTTCTCATAGTTAAAGTTACTATTGGTAAATGATACAGCTTGCGTCTTATCCTTATTTAGTCGAAGATTAAGTGGTGTAAAGTATTTTTCTAGTTTGTCTAATGCCAAAAATATCCTTTCTTCTAAGGCTGTAGGGTCAGGAGATTTAATAATTAGGGAGCAATCATCTGCATATTGTACTGTGAAATAGTCTAGACAAGTTTTAACCATATGTGGAAACATCTGTTCCTCAAATGCTTACTTCTAGCCAGATGTAAATGTCTAGACAAAAAAATTAAAGCATATGTGCACCAGATGTACACTATGTGGTCACTAGACAAAAAATTAAAGCACATGTGCACCAGATGTACACCATGTGGTCATTAGATGAGCTTAACTGTGGGAATAGTACTTTGGATTGATCCCCACGACGCATGTTACTACCTCCCACCTTTTATCGTACTTGAAACGTCTCCAGATGTAGATTGTGGATGATTCACTGCTTCCGTTTGTGGTGGGGGATTTGCTTTTAAATAGAGATTAAATGAGATTCTTTGAGTAATACTTACTATCTGTTATATCACCGTGAACAGTTATGACTGATATTAGATGCGAATCTTGGGACAGTGATAATTTTTCAAGTTATGCTCCTTTGCAAGACATACAAACCAAAAATATTTTGAGAAGTGCTTATTCTGTAATTGGGAAGTCTAAGAAAGTCAAAAAGGATTTCCGACTTGCGGAACGAGAAAGACTACGTAAGCTTGACGAAGAAAAGAAAAAATTTGAAATAGACAGTGCAGAAGAGAACTTAATTTCCGAAGACAAATAAAAGTGACTGTCAAAGTCCATCATGGAGATCGAACAAGTTTTTTTTTCTGATGATGACGGCATACAAGAAGACAGTACAGAAATTGATGATAAAATAAATAGAAGTGTCTCAATGAACAGTTTTAAATTTTTGAATTATAATGCTTTTCAGAAAGTGTGCGTAACTCAGTACATTTTAGTTTTGGATGAAAACAATCTATGTTTAACATGTTTTTATGAAGCAGTTTCAGGGTTAGACTTTGATATTGAAGGACGGCACAAAACTGAACATTTAACTGGTAGTGTTAACGAACTTATTCCAAAATGTGTTTCTTGCATTATTTGTGGATTAAATTTATACCAATTCTGTCTGATTGAATTTTGTACTATGTGTAATAATATATAATCAATAAAATAGTTATACTTCATGTATCTAAACTCTAGGAATTAAAACTTAATGTGTACCTATTATTTCGTATTAATTAATCAATTTATTTAAATAAAATAGAATTTGCATAATATATGTATTTTAAATCACACCACCCTGTACATTAATCAGTTTTTAAAGCCGCTTTCAGTTTGAATAGGCAATTATTGCAGCACCCCTCGTAAATGTGTTGCGACGTCTCAATGCAGTCAGCGTTTTAAAATATCACAGCAAAACTATATTTAGTTAAAATAATTACTGGTTGCATATCATTAACTGAATACATAGAATATTATTGTAATGTATATTTCGTCGTTTGAAAGCAACATCTGGCTGAAATTTCAGTTCTCTTAGTAAATATGTTATTAATACAACCTAACTGTTTCTATCTACTCAGTAAAAGCGTGGGTATTATACATTTTGTGATTGAAAAATGTTTGTGAACATTTTGTGTGAAAAATAGCGTTAATAATGAATATTTTGTGTGTGACTCAAGGAAATGTGGAGTGTTAATATTCAAACTTATTATTTTTTGCATCAAACAGGTTTTAAATTATGTTCATTTCATCTTTTCTACGTGGTACATAGATAATGAATCTATAATAAAAGGTTAAATAATAAATTTAGCAACCCTAAAATATCTATGTATTTTCTAAAACATATTTTCTGTTTGTTTTAAATTTATTTTTGTCAGTATTGAAAGGTTTCAGGTATATTTTTTAAAAAATTTGGAATTATTCAGATTTCAGTATGCTTTTATTCAGAAGATTTATTATTTGAAAAATATTAACATTATTTATTCTCAGTTTTTACTCTTTTCTGTCTTGTTCTGTACAAATTAAAAAAATGAAAGTAACTCAGTACATTTTAGTTTTCAATATTAATTTTATTATATAAGAATATTCACAAAATATTATAAATAAATTAAAAATTATTCCTGACGCAAATTATCGATAAGGGTTGGCACTTGAGTGGCAAACGAAATGATCTTGTCCACTTCCTTTAATGCATCTTCGACACTTTTTACCTTCTTCTGATATTTTCTTAGTTTTTTCAATAACTCTGCTCGTTTGATAGTTTTTGTTGCTACCATTTGTTTTGTCTTTTGCACAAATCCTGCCACTTGCTTCATGTACTCATTATTGACTAAATTTTCATCCAGAACATCTTTTTCGTAGTTAAAGGTTGTGTTTAGGGCTTCATCATCGTTATTATCATCATCCCCCTCGCTAACCTCGACATCGGTAACATCTTCGTATGTGGTGGATGTTTTGCTAGGATTGAACTGGTTATAGTTCATCGACTTTGCAGTTCTCTTAGCTCCTATGGGCTGAAGTTTGCTAAAAGATCCATCCAATATTTTGATGCTGGATTCACTGCCAAAACTTCTATTAAACTCATCTTGAATGTGTTCATATTCCTCAGCACCAACTTCTTTTTTTAAATGGGACAATAACTTGATAGACTTCCTTGGCCTATCAACCATTCTTGAAGTACCACTGCAAATATTTATTTTCATCTTTGGTAAGTATAATTGTTAATTAATTTTGTAATAAACTGAGTTCAAATTGTTTTTCTCAAGAGATATATAATGCCGTTCCCACTAACTTTAGAATGCTTAAAATTTTCATTACAACCAATGATATTACTTTAATAGAATTATGTCTCCTACTTTAAGTTCTAGAACCAATAAAAAGCAAACACTTATTTTTTGAAGGGTGTGGCTAACATGTACAAATAAAAGTGATAATTTTCTCAAGCTTTATGTGTGAATTTATTAGCGGAAAGTAAAAAAAATATATATCCGCTGCACTTTGTATGTATCTGCATATGATGATATCATATTTGTGAGATAAAGATTTCGTGAGAAAGTGCATATGCATGCAGCTACATGCATAACTTTAATAACAGGACGTCATTTTTTTGGTTGAAGACGTTATTAAGTTGGCATGTTCTCTTTTTTAATTTTTTTACTTCAAGAATGGGTCGCCAATAGCTGTACTCAGGCATATATCAATTTCTTGGTTTACACAGTAACAATATTAATCCTGTATAGAGCGACCCTAGCATGGGCCACATATCATTGATACTCCTAATGATACGCCTCTGGTAGTAGTCCAATAAGTATATTTAATTAGATAAACGATTTTGCAATGTAATTTTAACTTCTTTAAAAAAATTAAACTTTAATGCGAATATATTCTGTTAGGAACACATGTTTACATTGAAGTGTCATATGTAATTTAAAGATTTTTGAAAGTAATAAAACCATAATGATGCTTTAATGAAATTGCTCATATTCTGTTTATGATATCGTCGCATTTTTTACTAGAAATAAACAAACAGGTGCTATATGTAAGTTAAGCGAACATATTTTCACACATCCATATAATGGGTTATATGGACGGAAATATTTTAATTTTTACCAATATTTTGTATTGTGTAGTTATCATAATTATTATTTAATAACTGATTTTAGAGAATATTGGTTTAAAGTCTTATTAGTCTTTATTTATTGAAAGTACTTATTATTATTTATTATACAGGATTCCCTAAATATCATATTTCTTATAGTATGGATTCTGTCCTTGACCTTGACCTTGATCACTGATCATGCTCCGTTGCTCCGTTATTGTTCTCATTACCTTACTACTTTCTAAAGCTCCAATTAATCCATTACCACCTATTAGCAAATATAAAAATATCAACAATTTAAGAATTTGTCATTTAAATGTCAGAAGTCTACGTAATAAATTAGAAGAGTTCGAACTCTTATTAAAAAGTCTAGATTTTCCAGAGATTGTGTGTGTATCTGAAACTAATTTTATTATAAAGATGCGGAAATGTGTACTTTGAAATTAGATTCATATAAATTAACTGATTTTTTCTGTAGAATAAATCATAGATCAGGAGGAGTTGCGATATTTATTAACACATAATTAAACTTCAGAATTAAGACATCTAACGGAAATGGAATTGTTATTTGAGTACGCTTTAATTGAAATACTCTTAGAGGATACTAAGTATTACAGTAGGTTGTTTTTATAGATCACCTTCGAACATATTAATAAGGGATGCTGACTATTTTATATCTAACATAGACTCTCTATTAAATTCTACCTATAAAAATAATTTTCCCACATTTATTTGTGGCGATTTTAATTTTAACTTTGATTGCACTGTTGAGGATCCTAATGCAAAGAAATTATGTAACATTTTTAGTTGTTATGGGCTAAATAAATGTATTAATGATTATACACGCATACAGGGGGAATCAAAAACGATCATAGATAATATTTTTTCATATATTGATATAAATTCTCTTTACCTAAAAATTGTTTATTCGGATATCTCTGATCATTTCATGCAAATAGCTACTTATTCTTGTAAATTCAATAAAAATGAAGGTGAAAGCACTCATCAATTAAAACGATTTTTTAATAATGCCGACAATTTATTTTACTTTAAATATTTATTGTCACAAGAAAATTGGAGTTTTCTAACTGAAAATCAGAACTGTGAGGACAGTTTTATAAATTTTTATATCGTTCTGGAACTGATGGATAAGGCTTTTCCATTAGAATTATGTAAAATTAAAAATAAGTGTTTGAATAGTAAAAAGCCATGGATAACCAAGGACATTATAAACGAAGGTATCTTTTTAAGGGACGTATACAAAACTTATAAATTATCTGGCGATAACGAAGTTTTATTAAGATACAACATACTGAAGAAGAATCATCGAGTCAAAATTAAACAGGCTAAAAAAAATTACAATGAATTTAAATTTCTTACCTCGAATAATAAATCGAAAACAGCATTGCAAATTATTAAAAACAAAAAAGAATGTAATGAGTTACCAAAAAATTTTGTCGATTTGGATGGAAATAATTTTAATACCTTACAAAGTGCTGCAGATGCATTTAGTATATTTTTTATTAATTCTATAAAAAAATTAACTGAAAGCATGCCTCCGTTGCATGATGATAAACAATTTATTAACAATAACACCATTTTTCTGAACCCGTTTAATTCGAATGAAATGCTTAATATTATAAAATCTGTCAGAAAAAAATTCATCTGGTGAAGACGAAATACCCTGTTCACTATTATTAAAAGTATCCGAATATATTGTTGAACCGATGACGTTTCTTGTAAACTTATCTTTTACAGAAGGTGTTTTCCCTGCAATTTTAAAAAAATCATTAATTATACCTATTTCCAACTATAGAGGTATTGCACTCTTATCGGTTTTTTCCAAAACCTTCGTGAAATCCTATCATGGTAGATTAAATGATTTTATAATTAAACAAAATTTGTTATCATCATATCAATTTGGCTTTCGGGAAAGCTTGTCAACCAGCGATGCTGTACTAGCGCTGTACAATTATATTCTAAATAATTTTGAAAATATTTTTGACTTAACTCGTGCCTTCGACACAGTTAATCATAAATTACTTTTAGATAAACTTGAAAATTTTGGAATACGTGGACCAGCTTTAATTTGGATAGAATGTTATTTAAAGGGAAGAACCTAATCAGTTGTATTAAAAGAAGATAATAAAAGCTTTATGTCTAATCCTCTCACGGTATCCACCGGCGTTCCCCAGGGAAGTATTCTGGGACCTTTATTATTTATTCTTTTTATAAACAATATCGGTCTTCACGTAAAAGATGTCTTTATATCGCTTTTTGCTGATGATTCAACAATTGCGGTTGATTCCAATAATTCAAACCAGCTCAGTTCTAAAGCTAATAAAACCATAAGCTCTATGCAAAATTACTGTGCTAGCACGGGCCTAGCTCTTAATAATATAAAAACCGACTTACTGCTTTTCTCTACAAGAAAACTCGATTACAGTATATTAGTTAAAATTGAAAATCATTCTGTGACACAAAGTACTAATGCTAAGTTCCTTGGAATTTATCTGGATTCTCAATTAAATTGGGGCAATCATATAGAATATGTAACTAATAAATTATCCACCCATTGCTTCGTTATTTGGCAACTACGCTCCTCCGTAAACGTAGAGATTTTAAAAATGTATTATTTTGCATATGTACAGTCATGTTTGAATTATTGTATTATCTGCTGGGGCAACTGTTCTAGATTTGACGAAGTATTTACTATTCAAAAAAAAATTGTACGTACAATGTTATTTAAACCTCCTCGTCAGTCTTGTAGACTCCTATTCCGCGAATTAGGAATTTTAACTGCGCCATCTCTATATACACTATTGGTAAGGACGAATCTGGGAGGCCGATATATGCATCAGACGGAGATAACTTAAAGCATTTACAAGTTAAACAGACAACGCGGTATCCCCTACCTCCCACCTTCCATTCTTTACAACACGCAGTCGAAGGGGACAACGGAATCGGCCAAATGTGTCGTCCGGCCGCGATGTCGCGCCCAACAAAGTTATTCATCAATAAGCCTTCCTCCTGCGAAGTACAAACTGTTATTTTTAAAATACAAGTTTTTATTTCGTTTTTAGGTTTAAGGCTAATAAATAACATCAACTCTTAAACCGCTGTTGTATTGTCAAATGCAACAGCGATAAACATGATAAAAGAATGAAAACATCGTAAAAATATCTCACGGCCGTAAGCTGAACCGATGGCTGTCGTCGCACACATCCCCTCTTTAGTAGGAGTGTAGGAATGGTTAGGCGTCTCTTGTTAACTGAAGGCTTTGCCTCTATGTACCTTCTCTCTTAGTTGCATTACAGATTTCGCACTCATAAATTAATACTTGCCAATAGTGTATACTAAACTGTGTATCATATATCAAAGCTAATATTGATCAATTTAGCAGTAGGGATGACACTGGTATTAGGAGTGGTCATGATCTGCGAAAAAATTATAATTTGAACATACCAACTCATAGCTTATCCATCGTTGCAAAAGGTCCTAAATTAATGTCCATCAAATTGTTCAATAAATTGCCGGTAAATATTAAAAAAATTTATGTCGTTCATCTTTTTAAAAACGAAGTAAAATTACTTTACTCAACTGAACTTTACTGAAACATTCATTTTATTCAGTGGATGAGTACTTAAGTGCCGATCTTAATATTGTTATTTCTTTCCTTTTCATTTTTGGAATTTATTACCACATTCCTCGAGATTCCTATCCAAAAAATTCGATTTATCTAAAAAATATTCAAATTAACCAGTTTAAAACTGGGAAATAACCTCTACGCCTTTGACGTAATGTCAGAGGATCAGTTAGAGGGTGTTTTTTGACAACTAATAGGAATTAAATTAATACAAAAATACTGCGCTGACGTTTCGGAAACTATATCCGTTTCCTTTTTCAAAGTTTAAGCTTTAGATTTTTATGTAACGTGTAGAATAACACGGCATAAAATAAAAATTGTTTATATCATTTCCATAGATACTTACCATAGAAATGTTGAAAAATATACTAAATAATATTAATTTTATTGAGTTCTTCTCTCAACATTGGTAACCAAGTTGAACAAAATTCTACCGAACAATTTGATACGCATTTATCTTCATTAAGTAAAATTATTGCAGATTCTTTGATTTTTCTTTTTTTGCTGTCTGCTTCTTTGGTCAAAATTTTTGCTGAATCCCATTTTATCCTGTGATCGTTTTCCCAAGCATGTTCACAAATTTTAGATTTTTCAAAATCACCTTTTCTAATATAACTTTTGTGCTCACCTAATCGTACATTAAGTGGTCTAGATGATTCACCCACATAATGTTTATTACACTCGCACGGGATACTGTATATACAATTTTTTGAATTTTGTTCAGGATTTAATGGTTTCGTTTTTGTCAATATGGATCTTAAAGTATTATTTGTTTGAAAAATTGTTCTAACGCCAAATTTTTTACCGACACGACGTAATTTCTCAGATAAACCTTTTATATATGGAATTAATGTCGAATAATGATATTCTGGTTTTAGAACAATTTTTCAAACAAATAATACTTTAAGATCCATATTGACAAAAACGAAACCATTAAATCCTGAACAAAATTCAAAAAATTGTATATACAGTATCCCGTGCGAGTGTAATAAACATTATGTGGGTGAATCATCTAGACCACTTAATGTACGATTAGGCGAGCACAAAAGTTATATTAGAAAATGTGATTTTGAAAAATCTAAAATTTGTGAACATGCTTGGGAAAACGATCACAGGATAAAATGGGATTCAGCAAAAATTTTGACCAAAGAAGCAGACAGCAAAAAAAGAAAAATCAAAGAATCTGCAATAATTTTACTTAATGAAGATAAATGCGTATCAAATTGTTCGGTAGAATTTTGTTCAACTTGGTTACCAATGTTGAGAGAAGAACTCAATAAAATTAATATTATTTAGTATATTTTTCAACATTTCTATGGTAAGTATCTATGGAAATGATATAAACAATTTTTATTTTATGCCGTGTTATTCTACACGTTACATAAAAATCTAAAGCTTAAACTTTGAAAAAGGAAACGGATATAGTTTCCGAAACGTCAGCGCAGTATTTTTGTATTAATTTAATTCCTATTAGTTGTCAAAAAACACCCTCTAACTGATCCTCTGACATTACATCAAAGGCGTAGAGGTTATTTCCCAGTTTTAAACTGATTAATTTAAATATTTTTTAGATAAATCGAATTTTTTGGATAGGAATCTCGAGGAATGTGGTAATAAATCCCAAAAAAGAAAAGGAAAGAAATAATTATGAAAAGCCACAAATAACATTTAAACAATATTAATATTGTTAAATAGAATATTATTTTTTTGTAATTTTTTTGTAATGTTAGTTTATATTGTCTTACTCAATTTTGTGATATACATTTCTATTATATAGGATTTTATTTTTTTTGTACATTACTCTGTTCCAATTTTGACTATATTCTAATGCTTTTATAAGTCTATGGAAATAAAGATTTTATTATTATTATTATTACTATTATCAATCGGAAATAGATACCTATTTCTTTTCCTACAGCTACCATGCTTCTAATATAGGCAATCTAAAGGAGATGTTACATATTGCATTTTTTTTCATTTTTTTTGTCTGTTGTTTTCATCTTATAGTATACATGATTTTATATACCTACAATTTTATATTATTATACACTTTTACATATGTTTTTTTTATACTAAATTTAAGATATTTTTTTGACTTGCTGCAAATGTACAAAACTGTATATAATGTAGTTAAATAAACATTATCTATCTATCATGTTTACTATTCAAAACCTTCCTTCCCTTAAGCTTGTCTCTTATTAATACAAATTCTTCATCTTGCGTTTGTAAAGTTAATATCCCAAGACCAAGGTACATTTTTACGCAATAACACAGCAACTATAGAAACGATCTTCGCATGATCCTTTATGAATATACGGAAATATGAACTCAACCCTAAATATTGTGGATCATGTGAGTTGCATGCCTATCCTTACTCCCATCTCATAAATTTCAAACCCGAGAAAACTTATTTCATTTTTCAAAAAGGAACATTTATCAATATTAAGTTTCGAATTGGCATGAGCTTACAATTTAAGAACCTGCTGCAGTACTAGTAAGCCCTCCTCCTCAGTATCTGAAGGTATCAGAATATCATCCGGCGATAAGCCAGTCAAATCTTATATTACCCAATACATTGTTTATCATTCGTTGAAAGGTTGCAGGAGCATTAGCCAATCCGAATGGCATTCTTAAAAATTCATACTGACCGTCGGGAGTAACAAAAGCGGTTTTATGAAGACTTTCGCTCAACAGGGACCTGATAATAACCCTGAGCCATATCGAGATTAGTAGAATATTTTTTTTCCTTGCAATCTATTCACAAGTTCCGTGATATTGGTTAAAGAATATTTATTTATAATGGTTGGAGAATTCAGTTTTCTATACTCTACACAAAGTCGAAAATACTCGCTTTTCTTTTGTTTTTACCAAAACCACCGACTTGAGAAATCTGAAGAAGATTTTCTAATAATACCACCGTTAAGCCAGTCATCAATTTTTTGTTTTCTAACAATTTTCATCTCAAACTCAGACAGTCTATAGCTGGTGAGTGATGGGTTTTTGTGAAGAAATATTAATATCTAACTTAACTGACTTATTATGTACTAACTCTAACGTATCACATGCAAAGCAATTGCTAAATTTGTGTAATAAATTAGATAGTTTAATATGGTCAGCATTATCTAAATTTCCGTTCTTAATCTGCTCGACTTCTAAGGAGAGTATAGTAAGACCACTGACTTACTCTTATTCTTATTTCACTCGGAATCAATAATTTAAATCCCTCTGTTAATACAAAATCGCATTCTAAACCAATTGGCCTTGGTCTCAAATTTGTAACTTGCAAAGTTTGTACTTGCCCACTAAAATACTTTGAATTGAAAACGGGTGATTGTGATGGTGACTGATACAAAATTATTTCTTCAATACTGTCAAAATTGACAAGCATTTGCTTCACACTACAACCTGGTATGTGAATTTGATCATAAACCTTAATGGGTATTTTAGATAAATCATTTTGCAATTACAATGCGGTCAAATCTGACATTTCTTTAACACTTGTACAGGGTGTCTCAAATTGGTGAGGATTGAGGGGTTACACCCATTTCCAGAGTAGCTGGAAAAAAACTGATGACACATTCCCGAGGTCAATTTTCGAGAAGAATCGAACGGTCAAGGACTCATTTCGATATCTTTTACCGTTTTCGAGATATGTCAAAATTAGTATTTCTGTCATTTTAAGAGGGTACCGTAACTTCCTTATTTATGAATATTTTTTCAAATTTTAAAAACTCTCTTAGGGCACTTTTTTACGTAGATTCAGAATCTGAAGACTAAACTTGCCTAACTCTTACAGATTTTCCGCTACGATCCAAACTTCAATTTTTTTAAATGGAAACCATAGTTGGCTGTGGCTTTAAAAAATTACATATTTTTTAAGCTTTTCAAAAATATAACACAAGTCATATTCGTTTTTAATAGGAGCCGGATAATTTCGATTTTCATTGAAAATTTTAAATGTTGACAGTTGCTTAAAATATAGAGGAGGCTTTGAAATATTTATATTCATGTTTTTAATGTTTTATATTTAATATAATATATTTTTAATATCTGTTAAAATCCCAAATCAAAAAAACATATGAGGCATTTTTTTATCAAACATTTTATTAATGTAAGCTGTTCAGAATTGTTCAAAGACCTTAAGTCCAAAATTTAATCAAAATCAAAAAATATTAATATTTTGTTTTTAAGTCTGAAAAATAATTTTAATGGATTATTGTATTGTAATATTTTATTTTTTATAAAAAAAAAACTAAAGAAATACTCTGCAACTAAATACGAATGATAATTGATATTGTAAAATTATATTTTCGAACTTAAAATTTTTTATATCGAAATATCAATATTTTTTAATTTTTATGAGATTTTGGATTTAAGGTTTTTAGACAATTCTGAACAACTTTCATTAGTAAAATTTTCCTATAAAAAAATGCCTAATATGTTTTCTTGATTTTTTGCGTTTATTTTGCTATCGCAGGTGGCTTTGCATTAGTAGAGGGCGAATGTTTTTTTGGTCATGAGTTGACCCTAATCGGATCTATCATTGAGTAAAATTTATTTCAAATCGAATAAAAATGAAAAAAGTTATAAGGGTGTTTCACTCTTAAGTGCGACTCACTGTATATACCCATTGAAGCTTTTATCATTAATGATAACTACAGTATTATAAATAGAATTTCACACTTGCCCATGTAATTTTTTGACGTCCTTGATCTTCCCCTTGCCCTTGAACCAGCATTTCTCCATAGAATGTTCTGTTTTTGCAAATGGCACAGAGATTGGAAGTGGTTGGTCTTCTCCAGCAGCTTTTATCCAAGTGTCCACTTTTCCCACATACAGTACAGTGTGCTTTTGGTTTCGTCCAACAGTTCTTTTCTGGGTGTCCTCTTTTGCCACATGCCACCTATTGAGTCTGCTGATGATTGGTTTTCCATTGTCCCAGCTCGTCAAGGGGGGGGCTTAGCAAGCCTAAAGGTTTAGTTTAAAAAATGGGGCTGTTTAAAATTTTAAAATAAATTCTTATTATTTTAAAATTTTGTAATAGATGTCAACATTATAGATATCAAATAGATGTCAAAATACATGTTTTATCAACTAGAAATTCGAAAGTTTATTAAAAAACTGCTTACTTTAATTATCAGTATAATTAAACGACAAAATAAAAGATACATTATTTAGGTCCAGTTTTCCATTTATAGCCGACGACTCCTCATTTTACAAAAAGTATTAACTACTTCATCGATATCAACCTCCCGCGACGAATTTATATTAGCGAATGCTAAGCCATTCAACCTCGCCTCAACCATTGCACTTCGGAGATAAGTTTTGAGCCTTCTCAAAACCGAAAAACTTCTTTACGCAGTAGCTGTTGTTACAGGTAAAACAATAAATATGTGAAGCAGCACTCTTATATTTGGAAAAAATATTTCATCGCATTCTTTTAGTGCGATAAGAGCAGTTTTGTAAGTATTTGTTACCCTTGCCACTTTTGCCTCCAAATTTTTAGTTCACTCCATAACCAATCCGGGCATCTCTGGGTCGTATACATTGCTAGCTTCTAGAATTTTTGCATCTTCATATTTATTGAAGTGCTGGAATTAGGCCTTTAAGAGCAATAACATTACATATACCATCAAACCGAGATCCAATTTGGGTGACTATATATGATCAACAAATGGTATGAAAATACTGGTTCTATAATAATCTTCTGCATTCAATCCATTGGCATTGGCCCTCTGAGTTTGTCCATTACATATTCTAGGCATAGAAATGGTCGTTCCAATTTCACTGGCTAATTTACTTGCATGGTTATATATTGATTGAAATTCCGCATCACCCTGTACTCTCATATTTTAAAAAACCGATTTAATATTATCGATGTAAGATAAAGCGGTTGAAAGATCTTGGTCAACACTTTGTAAACATTTACTCAGAATTAAGGTATGAGATAGGCAATAAGCTGTTACTGCCATCGAAATAATAAAATCGCTTCGTTTCACTGAAGAGCTAAACATGGCAGCTTTGTTTGAAGTATTAGCATCCTAATCACTCTCTAGCTCTTCAAGAGTATTTACAATAATATTATTACAAACCTGAATAATAACAATTTTACATCTGACGTTGCCGAATTAGGTCTGTCTGACCATAATGGCCAATTATTACAAACAAAGAAATTGGGCAATAACATAAACGAAAGTATTAACTTTGTCGAACGGAGAATATTCAGCCAAAAAAATAGAACAAAATTTGCAAACTTAATTAAGAATACTGATTGGTGACAATTGTATCTAATAAATACTGTAGATTCTGCTTTGGACATGTTTTACTCTTTATTTAATAGTAGTTTTTTAAATTCATTTAATATAAAAAGAGTTTCTATTGTACGAAAAGATAATAAATGGATTACAAAAGGAATCCGTACATCCTGTAAGAAAAAGAGAGAGTTAATCGTTAGGAAAAAACAATCAAATGACATTAACTTTATAAGTTACCTACGTTAAAAAATATTGTTGTTTATTAAAAAAACTTATTAAAATTTTGAAAGAAAATTATTATCATACGAAAATCGTCACTTCTAATAATCAAATTAAAACTACATGGGATGCCATAAAAAAATGTAATAATGAAACTACATTCAAAGATGATACAATCACACTCTTAGATAATAATATTCTCATTACTAAACCGAGTGAAGTATCGGAGAATTTTAATGATTTTTTTATTAACATAGCACCAAATTTAACTTCCAGGTTAAAATCTAATAAATCGGCTAATTACTATATAAAAGATATGAAATTTAATATAAAAAACTCTTTCTTTTTTACACCAGTTACAGAACATGATATTGAAAGAATTGTCCTAAATTTAAAACCGAAAAAATCCTCAGGTATAGATGAAATTCCGATAACCATTATTAAAGAAAACATAATGTATCTTAAAAAACCATTAGAATACATTTTTAATTTATCTCTTACACAAGGATTTTTTTCCAACCTACTTTAAAGAGACAGTGGTAAAACCTCCTGTACAAAAAAGGGGATAAGCATCTAATAGAAAATTACAGACCAATTTCTTTACTACCCACTGTTTCTAAGATTTTGGAAGTAATAGTAAAGGAACAACTACTTATCCATTATTTAAACAAAAATTCAATTTTGACACCATCACAATTTGGGTTCAGGGAAAATTGTAGCACATCAGATGCTACATTTTTACTAATAAATTATCTAAATGAGATTATGGAAAGTAATGATTATTGTATTGGTATATTCTGTGACCTTTCCAAGGCTTTTGACTGTGTCGACCATATCATCTTAACTGAAAAATTGGAATATTATGGAATACGGGGGGAACCATTAAAATGGTTTATCTCTTATTTGGAAAATCGATCGGCACAGGTAGAGCTATTGGGGGGAAAACAGGGTACCTTCAAAAAGGTTTCATCTGAGAAGAGGAGAATTAAATGTGGTGTACCACAGGGCTCAATTTTGGGCCCTGTCCTCTTTTTAATTTATATAAATGATTTAGTAATAAATTTTCCACCATTAAAATTTTCCCTCTTCGCGGATGACACTAGTATTATCAACCATAATACAAATTTTCTTGATCTCATTCAATGTACCGAGACATCTTTTAATAATATATTGGACTGGTTTAATGCCAACAAATTGCTACTAAATTGTGAAAAGACAAACAATATTACTTTTCAACGACCGCGCATAAAAGTGGAAGATGCTAGCATAATGACCACATCTGGAGACATCAAATCAGTCCAATCAACGAAATTTCTAGGAGTTAAAATCGATAAAAACCTAAATTGGCTGGAACATATACACGATGTAAACAAGAAACTAGGCAAAGTTATTTACGCAATAAGAAATATTAAAATTCTGGTCGGTTTTGAAGCTGCGAAATCGGTATATTTTGCATATTTTCACAGTGTTATGCAATATGGTATAGAATTTTGGGGAAATAGTTCAAATGCCGAATCTACGTTCATCATTCAGAAACGAGCAATACGAGCCTTATGTGGTCTTAATATCTATGAATCATGCCGAGAGTACTTTAGGCAGTTAAAAATATTTACCGTGTCGAATACTGTAATATATAAATTGGCCTTAACAATATTTAAGAAAAGACCTAATTTGGCAACATATTTTGATGTGCATGACTATCCGACCCGTCATAATAATAAATTATTAATGCCCCATTACAATTTCGAAAGTAATCGAAAAGGAACCCTTATATACAGGAACCAAAATTTTCAATCACTTGCCCGGATATATAACAGAAATCACCACAGAAAAATGTTTTAAAAAACAACTGAAATCATTGTTAAATAATTACACAGTCTGCAACTTGCAGGAATATTATGAATGTAATTTTATTTAGTTAACTTAATCTCCTTACCAAAGCACTTATCAAATTGTAATACTATAATATAATACAATATAATATTAGTTACTTAGTTTTCCCTACGCCTATATAGGTGCTACTCAAAATGGTGTATATGTATATGAATGTATGTATGTATACAATTATATTACAATTTTATGTAAACTATGTATATGTGGGAAATAAATCTAAATCTAAATCAATGGGTAAAAAAAGTTGTTTAAATGTAAGCACACTCTCATGCCTCTCTACCCATCGGGTGTTGCAAAGTGCCTTTAATTTGGTTTTATGTGTATCCTTTATGTTTAAGTTAAGTATAGTTTTTTTCAACATACCAACACGTTTAGCAGACGCAGACAAGAAGGTGGATATGGAGCCTAGTATTCCCATCATGTTTCTAATAGCCGAAATTTCACAGCTTTTTGATATACACAAATTCAAGCAATAACTGGTTCAGGTTCAGACGCAGACATCGCAGTGTTTAAGTGACTAGTTTTCATTTTCTTTCTCTCGCAGCCGGTCTCTGTATTAGCATTATCATCTAATGATTTGAATTTAAAAAAGTCCAAAATGGTCCTACGCTTCATTTTTAAAACATGGGATAATACCGATAATACAACACAACAAAAGAATAATACAAATAGCGCAGACTAAAATTATATTATTTATATTTAACTTGATATTTATTAACAAATAATAAACACTAAACAGTAAACAGTACGGTTAAAATATTGGCGAAGCAATATGGGGAAATGGAATCCCTATTTCCTAATTGCGTACTGTTAACTCTGTTGGCACTGCAGCACTACTTAGTTTAAAGAGAATAAGTTCGGACAGCGGACAGATATGTTTCCCGCCCTTTTCTAACTTAGTGACAGTGAGCACCTAGGTAGGTATAATAGCGGGAAATTCAAAATTGATGTTCTTGCATCAGAGTATTTTGTGGTTGGATTGAATTTAGCACAAAGAAAAATCGTCTTTTAGACCCTATATATTTAAAATGCTTTATTTAAAATTTATTTTTATGCTTTAGCTATAGTGTCAAAATTCTATAAAAATGTGTTTACAATTACAATAAATATCCAAATGGCTTGTGGATTATCCAAGGAATTTGCTTCACTTTCCCGTCTGAAGTAGTGTTGTTGAGCTTGGTTAGTTATATCAACTTTGCTTAAGAACCCATAAAATAGTTCAGCCGGGGTTTGGTAATCGCCAGCATTAGCATTTCTATGCATTTCAATATATTTTTGAAATAAGAATACCCAAGCAGCACAAACCACACTCAAGCCAACTAGTGACCAATTTTATAGTAAAATCATACACATTATGACTACAAAATTGGTATGAACCTGGTATAGTATTATGCCTATGGTCGAAATTGGAGGAATTTTGGTAGTTACCGCTAACGTTGTCGTTGCCAACGTCGTAACGACGTCGGCAAAGTCGACGTCAGCATTCCGTCCTATTCTATACTAATGACGATCATAAATACTAATAAATGAACAATGAAATAGGTCGGATAGGCCGAAGTCGACGTTTATAATTTGGTCCTAACCAATTGTATAGGTCGATTGAAGTCGTCTACACCGACGTCGTTACTCCGATTTATTTAATGCCAATCGTGACGTCGGATGAGGTAGGTGTAGCCGACGTCGGTGTTTCTATCCTGTTTTGATCTATAAAAAAAAAGCAGTGCACCCATACTAATATATCTTTTTTGTCTGTAAGTTATCAACAGACAAACCATATTAATAATTATATATATAAATTTAACCACAGGCTAAATGAATATTTGTATAAATTTAACAATTATACTGAAGGCCAAATCCATTTTGTTGAGATAAATTCTAACTCTGGAAAAATAAGGTATGATAAGGTTGCCAGTGATTTAATACGCAACTTAACCTGTAAGACATATTTACCAAAAAATTTGAAGTTTGTCACTACTACAAGTACAGAAAATATGCAAGCACGTGACATCAGTATTAGCAGCGATTGTTCAAGTGAAGATTGTCTCTTGGTGGAAAGCAGTACAGCTAAAGTAGCTAGTGATAGTGAAAATAGTCAGTTAGTGAGTGGAAATAATTTTAATGAAAATCAAGCTTTTTTATATCCGAGACTCTCGCAGGTAACATTCCAATTATAAACTGTATGACTAAGTGTGACTTAATAATATCACATGTAAATGTTCAAAGTATGCTTAATAAACTTAGTGAAATTGAATTATTTGCCCAGTTGGAAAAAATTGACATATTATGTTTAACTGAACATTGGTTAAATGATATAAATATACACCGTGTACATTTTCCAGATTTTAAATTAGCCTCACATTTCTCTAGACAAAATCATTCTCATGGTGGATCGTTAATATTAACTAAAAATACTTTTAAGAAATTCAAGACAATTACTCAAATAAATAATCTCTCAGTTGAATCGCATATTGAATTATGTAGCATCGGTTTTGACACAACTACCCTTATCTGTATTTACCGACCTCCAAATGGAGATATAAGTATATTTGTAAATAATTTAACTGCTGCTTTAAAATTTTCCCTAAGCAAACGATCCTTTATAGTTCTTTGTGGTGATCTTAACGTAGATTTTTTCAAGGAGTCTACAAATAAAAAATTGATGTGTGATGTTTTTGATTCTTTTCAATTAGTAGTTACTACCTATGAACCTACAAGAGTTTTTAATACGTGGTAATATTACGTCTACAGCAATTGATTATGTCATAACAAATATGCCTCAAGGTTCTTATCGCTGCATTATTGTAAATCCATGTATAGCTGATCATTTTGCACACATTTTAAAGACGTCTTTTGAAAATAAAACAATCAATAGTTCAAACTATACGAAAATGACTAGATGCCTTAATGAATCATGTCAAAATAATTTTATAAATAATGTGAGTAAAATTGACTGGTCAATTATTTATAACATAAATGACTTAAATATGGCGTTTTGCTCATTTTTATCTGTATTAGTTGATATTTTAAACGAAAGTTGTCCACTTATTAATAGAAATGTATCCGATGAAAAAAAACAAAAAAATAAAAAATGGTTCACTAAAAAATTGAGTGTAGATAGGGATAAATTAAAAAACCTACATTGGTTGTCAATAAATACAAACTCTATCTAACTACTTCAAAAACAAAATTAATGACTCCTCTAATAAAATTAAAACAACCTGGATATTAGTAAATGATAAGCTTGGCAGGAAAAGCAATACAACTAGTAAAATTGTACTAAATACAAACGGAGAAATTGAATCAAACCCGGAAATTTTAGCTGAAAAATTTGCAACACATTTTAGCACTATTTCTAATGATAAACTTAAGGAACATTTTGGACAAAATTTGTCACTTCCATGTACGCTTTCCAGCAGCATTCAAAATATTTTTGTTATCAACTACATAGAAGAGGCTCATGTCAAGCAAGCTTTAAATTGTATGAAAAATAGTAATTCTTCTGGATTAGACGGATTTACATTAAAACTAGTAAAATTAATTATAAATAGTATTATTAGTCCCTTAACTTTCTTAATAAATAAGTCCATTGAACATGGTATCTTTCCACAAATACTGAAATCCGCTAGTATTCTACCATTGCATAAAAAAGCAGATCCAACCAATATTGACAATTATCGTCAAATCTCGTTGTTGAGTACATTTTCAAAATTCATTGAGAGAATTGTGTACGATTTAATATTATCTTTTTTGAATACTAATAAAATTTTAACATCGGCTCAACACGGGTTCAGAAAGAATAGGTCAGTAGAAACAGCTTCCTATGATTTATTAAATTTTGTATACTCGGAATTAGACCAGGGGAGATATGTAGTGTCCCTAATGTTCGATCTGTCCCGAGCATTTGATTCTGTAGACGTGAATTTACTAATACGAAAAATGTATAATATAGGTATTCGTGGAAATATATTGAATTGGATAGAATCGTACATGACTCACAGAAAAATTAGAGTTAAATTGGAAAACTGTATATCTGATTCAAAAGATGTTATGCTTGGTGTACCACAGGGGTCAGTACTGGGCCCACTTTTATTTATGCTTTTTGTAAATGATTTGCCAAAATTCATCAGTCGAGGCAAAGTTATTATGTTCGCTGATGACACCACTGTACCAGTTTCTGGTGCTACCTCTGAGATACTATATGAAAATATCCAAGTTGTTTGTGAGGAGTTAAATACCTGGTGTCAGCGAAATCGTTTAATTCTCAATGACAAAAAAACCGTCTACTTAAATTTTTACAAAAGAAAAATACTAAATATTAACTTTACGAATGATATACAGTTTTCGGAGACCTCTAAATTTCTGGGTTTATGGCTTGATAATAAATTATCTTGGACTAAACATATTGATTTCGTTTGATCAAAATTAAATAGTGCATTTTTTGCCATTATGCAGGTAAAGTCTTGTTTGGATATGGATGGTCTACTAACTATTTATTATGCACTGGCATACAGCCACATTTCAAGTTCTATAGTTTGTTGGGGGGTCGAAACTGATATAGAGAGAGTTTTTGTCTGTCAAAAAATGATACTACGTTTAATATTTAACCTTCAACCACGCGAATCCTGTAGAGAGGTATTTAAAAATAATAATCTGTTAACTGTGCCTTACGTATATATATTGAAGTGCGTCACATATGTAAAAAATAATATTTCAAACTTCAAGATGTTAAGTGAAATCCATCATTATAGCACTAGCCATGGAGACATCTTGAAAGTTCCTAGGCATACTACAACATTTTTTAAGGACTCGCCAAACTACAACTTTATAAATATATATAATAAGTTGCCTAGTAATTTAAAGGATATTAAAATGAACAATAGCTTTAAGCTTAAGGTTAAAAAATTTCTCATACAATCTACTTTTTATAGTATACAAGAATTTTTAAATTCTTAGCCTTTGGCAAGTTCATATGTAAAATTGTCTATATTATGCTGTAGTTTGTGAGTTTTTATTTTGTTTTTATTTTATTTTGTTTCCTTCGTGTACCCGTTTCTTTGGTATTATATTTATTATGTACTTATGTAATTATGTATTTTGTGACAAATGTAAAAATTATTTATATTTACGATATTTATTTTATGCATGTATGTATTTACTATTTTTTTTGACATATCATAATGTACATTTAATGTATCACTAAATGATTAATAAAACATCTATCTATCTATCTATACCGGGTGACCACGAGATGAGGTTACACTCTATAACTTCTTTGTTATTAAACCGATTAATTTGAAATTTACAGGTGAAGCATAACATTTAAATGCGCAACTTTTGACACTATGTAGCCTTATTTTTTACTTCCGATTTAGCTGGAAGTGATATCAACTTTCTTATTTTATATACAACTCTACATGTTTTTATAATGTATTATTATTCGTTATAAAATTTACAATACATTGATATGTCACACAATGACATTTCATTTCAAAATGGCCGAAAAATAAAATTTTTTTAAAAATATTAAAATGTCAATTAAAAGTATTGTTTGTAGTTTATTTGTGGCGGATAGTTAATATTCATTGAACTTAATTCTGGGAATCACGCCAAATTCTAAAAAATAAATAGAAATAAGAAAATTGACAAAATATAGTACTAGAAAACCACTGATACGAATTTTAGATAACAATATTGTATTTATATTCATTTAGAACTATATATACAGTGGTTTTCTGGGGCAAACTGTTGGGGTTTGCCTTTGATACTACACTTTTATCTTGACATATTTTGGCAATTTTCTTATTTCTATTTATTTTTTAGAATTTGGCGTGATTCCCAGAATTAAGTTCAATGAATGTCAATTAAAAGATATTGACAATTAATTTTTTTCCAAAGTTGGCCGTGAAATCAAAAGAGTAATGAATTTGACATGTTTAATTTTTAATTTGTACAAAAATTTCGTTTTGACAAAAAGATATTAGAAAAATAAAATAAATATTAGGAGAAAGTTTTATTTTTTTTATATTTTGTGAATAATTCGGTACATTAATGGCATTAAATCAAAGAGATGAAACAAGCAATTGCAAAATTTAAAAAAAAGTCGAGTAGGGATATTTAAAAAAAAAAATAGTTTTGGGTATTTAAAAATTGCATAAAAATGTTTATCTTATTTTTGTTGAATAAGATACATTATAAAAACAGGTAGAGTTGTATTTAAAATAAGAAAGTTGATATCACTTCCGGCTAAATCGGAAGTAAAAAATAAGGCCACATAGTGTCAAAAGTTGCGAATTTAAATGTTATGCCTCACCTGTAAATTTCAAATTAATCGGTTTAATAACGAAGAAGTTATAGAGTGTAACCTCATCTCGTGGTCACCCGGTATATCAACCATGCTCGTGAAAATATGATACGTCTTCCTTAATTCTGACATTAGACCATGCACAATAAGGTGTTGTTTGTTAGTGAAGTAATTAACAGTGTGAACAAAGTGTTAAAAAATCTGATAATGAATAATCCAAATAAGAGGAGGCCATTTCACCATACTGCTACGTATTACTGAAAAGTAAAATTTTACAAGAAAGAACACCAGAATGTTATGGTTCATGGAATATCTCCGGTATCATCCTCATCGGCTCATCAGTCCTTGGAAAATCAGCCATTTTCTTCGTCGATGGGACAGTGTTCAACAAACATATTACATCATCTGCTAAAAATTCAAGTTCTAGAGTAACAGAACTGTCGAATGACGTTACTGAAGGACATTTTAATAATGTGTCCGATGATAATGATACTGATAGTCCAGAAATGTACAACGAAGTTATTAGTAATGAATTCAATGATACTGAAGATCAAGGCGATGACCAGGACCCAGTGGAAGAAAAGTTGCCTCTTGCAATGGAGTTACAAAATTGGGCACTGCGTAATCATATTACCCATAAAGCAATAAATGAAGTACTAGCATTGTTGTCCCGGTACGGTATGAATAATCTGTTGCCAAAAGATGCGAGAACACTTTTAAGTACGCCTAGAATGGTTATTATTAAAAAAATGGGATCCGGTGAGTTTTGGTACAACGGTTTGAAAGAGAGTTTGATAATGTATCTGCCTATGGACAAGCAATATCCTGAAATTTTATTGAACATAAATGTAGATGGCTTACCAATCAGTCGAAGTTCAAAAAATCAATTCTGGCCCATTCTTGCAAGTGTAGCCAATGTACCAGAAATGTTATCAATGATTGTAGCAATATATTGCGGAGATACAAAACCACCAAGTGTAGAAAAATATTTGAGACCGTTCGTCAACGAGTTGAATGACATCTTGCTTCATGGAATCCAAATAAATAATCACCTTATCAATGTTAAATTAAACTGCTTTATATGTGACACACCAGCACGTTGTTTTATAAAATGTAATAATCATTTATGTATGAATAATGATTTAGGTTATGAATTATTATTTAACACATTATAGCATTTTAACGTATTTTTTACTTTACAGGTGTTGTCAGTTTTAACGCATATAATGGCTGTCAAAAATGCGAGGTTGAAGGTGAATATCATCAAAAGCAAAAACATATGAGCTATCCACAAGTTGACTGCTCACTGAGAACAGATGTTAGCTTTAGAAAAAAGCGAACCCCTGACCACCATCTAAAGGTTAAAGACACGTTTCTACTTTCACCATTGGAAGAGATACATAATTTTGATATGGTAAAAGATGTTATTATAGCCGATGATCTTCATTTATTTTATTTAGGTATAATGAAACGGTTAATGTGTAGCTGGACTCGTGGAAGCATTAATTGTCAATCTAAGTTTTTTCCAACACAAATAGCTGAAATATCTCAATGACTAGTTCACACTAATTCCACAAAGCCAAAGGAAATTCATCGCGCTGTTCGAGGTCTGGATTGTCTACCATTTTGGAAGGAAACTGAGTTTCGTACTTTTCTTTTTAGGTCCCGTGGTATTAAAAGACTACTTGACTTCTGAGATGTACCAAAATTTTATTACACTCACGTGTGCTGTAACAATTTGTTCTACCATATATTACCTCAAAACCAAAAATGTTTCACTTCTTTCTGAAAAATTATTTTTGGACTTTATAGAACAGTATATTTCCTTATACGGAATTGACGCAGTTAGTAGTAATGTGCATAATTTATGTCATGTAATGAATGATATACAGAGATTTGGTCCTTTACCTAATATGTCTTCATATACATTTGAAAATATGCTATACACTATTAAAAGATTTTTACGTCATGGAAATCGACCTCTTTCACAGGCTGCGAAACGTTTAAGTGAATTGTCTAAAGTTGCTGTAAAGTCGATAAAACCTTCCCTTCCCATATTTAAATATATAACGACCGATATAGTGAATACTGCATCTGATGTGCAATCATACAAAAAACTTGAGTTGCTTGATGGTGTTGTATTAGAAGCTAATGGAAAAGATGAATGGTTTTTGACTCAAAATAACGAAATAGTGAAAATGCACAGTGCTTACTATAGTGACAGTAAAGTGTATATTTACTGTAGTAAACTGAAAAAAATATCAAATTTATTTATATCTCCATTTGAGTCCAGGCATTTTAATATACAGATAAGTCCAGGATGCTCGAACACGACAGGGATTGGGACGAATATATGAGTGGCCGACAACTCACCTCAGTTCGAAATTTGTACATTAGGAGTGGGGCGGCAGTGCGCTGTGGCCTCTCACTGCTCGCTCAGCAGTCAGCACTGTTGTTAGTATCTCATTAAAGGCTTACTTAAACACAATGAAAAAATTAAGAGATAAGAAAATGAAATAAGAAATAAGATAAATAATATTCCAAGTTTTAAATACACAATACTCGATAATCGATAATATAGTATGTAGTTCTTATTCGATTTAAAATTCAACTGTTCAAATTGTTCCTTTCTTTTCGGATATCATTATTTGTTAATTCTATTCCATATTCTTTATTTCTTATTTCTTATTTTTTTCATTGTGTTTAAGCCTTAACCGTGTTGGGATGTCTTAGAACAAATTTGATTTACGTTTCGAAATTTTTCTAACTTCAGTAATTCATCCTAGATAGGATTAATTATTGTAATTTTAAAAAAATCTCAAAACACATTTAAATATTTCCATTGTTTGTTTTTTTCACAACAAAAATGTGATTCTACAACATAAAATTAAAATTAATAATTGTCGCTGCACTTCGAGTGTTGCAGGTGCACATTTATTATAAAAGAATCCATTAGTAGACGCGAGAGCCATCGGCTACAGCGCGGAGATCCACGATTCCCACACCACTGTGTCCTCTTGCCTACAACGGGCACAAGTAAATCGCGCAAACTAATACCCATGTTCGAACCTCCTCGGTCTTTACTGTATACCTATCTAATAGTGGCATGCACGAACCAACTACATATACTGATAAAGATATAAAGTGTAAAATGGTGTACCTAAACTACAAAGAAAATAAAGTTTTTCTGCCACTATTACATACGTTGGATCTCTTTAATGAGTCAAACTAGAACATTAATGCAAAGGTTTTGTTGTTTTTATTATTAAGAAACATTTTAATTAATTTTTTTATACAAAAAATAAAATACAAAAATTAACTTTATATAAGAACTTAAAAATAAATGTTTTGGTCTACAGCAGTTTCTTCTTACTCACTTTCCTCCTGCTCTCCTGCCCCATTTTGCTCCGGTTCTTCTGCACCGTTTTTCTCTTGCTCTTTACCTTCCACTAACTCAGCTTCCGGTAGTGTGTTAGCTTCGCTTTTTTTCCATTCCATTTCTTTTACGAGTGTGGAGCCTTGATTGGCCGTACTTCAAAACTTTGTTTTTAAAAAAATTATCTCGGTCAGCGATTGTGAACGAGGCATCTGCATTTTTTATTACAAGATAAAAGAGATGTAATATTTTAATAAGCTTTTGAAATGTCTCTTTCGCCTGTTGTAAGCGACTGATACCTGTCCATGAATATTCTGCTAATAGGTTCCTGAAAACAAAAATTATTTATTAGTTAGTTTAAAGCTTAATTTAAAGTTTAAATTTTTCATAATGAAAAATGTCTTGCAAAAGTCAATATATATGTATATTCAGTGCAAGTAAATGCCTGTTTTGTTATTACTTCGTTTTCCAAATAAAACAAACAGAGAGAACAAATGTACCTATATAAATGTAACTGTTACAAAGAACTTAATATACTGTCTTCAAAACAAGTATTAATATTTTCTTTTTAATTTTAATTTATTTGAAATTGTAGAAAAAACAACTTAAATAAAAGTATTAATAGCAAGCAAATTTCAATAAAACTTGTGCCTACTACTCACGTTGTAAATAGAAATCCAGATAGTTTATATGCGGCTACTTTCCATTTGCAGCTGGTGCCAATAATACACTTCCAGTGTTCTAAGATTTCACTTTTGTACACTTTATCACTGGAAAGTTGTTGCTCAAATAAATTCAGAGCATTTATGGAATCTAGCGGGAATATTTTTCCACGATCCTGTAGTGTCAAAAACTGGTCCCCTTGATTATGTACAACAGGCTTTGAAAGTAGTCTTTCAAAATAATCCTGCTTAGCCCGTACTTCTGCCACTTATAATAATAATAATAATAAATGGCCTTTATTTTACTTGGCGGAGTTTAGCAAAGCTATTCTTCCACTCAACCAAGGTACTACAAATATACAATATGTATTAAAATGATTTTACACAAAAATAATTCATTTTAGATTATATACTAAAACTAATAATTGACAAACATATACTATACTTAGGAGAGATCACTAAGAAGTAACTTTTTTGCTTTGTATTTAAAAGTAATTATTGACAGGCTTTTTATATCATCAGATAGAGAGTTGTACACGGCTCCCGCATAACAAGAAAAGGACCGTTTATAAAAGGCAGAGGTGTGTTGTAATGATGTCATCTGCTGCTGTATGTTTGTTACACCCATTTTTATTTCACTCAATAGTTCAAATATTTTTGAAATGTCTGTAGAATTCACAAAAGTCAGATCAGAGAGGACAGAAGCAGGTTCGTTGGTCAAAATATTATTGGCCATTAAGTCATCGACATGAACTGAATCAGTTTTTTGCTGACACATAGTTATTTTTTCTACTGGCTGCTGTTCTTCTAAATTGTGCAAACCTGATGTATTCACCGTCTCTGATTGCTCGAAAAACTGTAAATATGTGGATGTATTGTTAGGCACTTTTGTCCGCTTAGATGTTCTCCTCAACTCGTCTACCTCATCAGTACTCATATCAGCATATAAATCGGCAGCTTTTACGGCATCGTTGTACATTCTTTCTACTGCTTTTACTACACCATTTAGCTTCATCCAGTTCTGTTTGTCCGGCTCGCAATGTACATCGGACTGTTTCTTTCTACACTCTTTTTTTGTTTTGGGCCAATACACAACTCCGTCTTCTTCCCATTTATAAGGTATCGGCTCAACCTCGTTTAGGTCGACCAAATGAACGATTTTGAAAACATCGGCCATTGTATTGTCATTAATATAAAACAATAATTGCACAATTTTAATTTTTAGCCAGTAAGCACACCTGAAAACAATCGAAAATTAGGTTAGTCGTAATAGGTATGTATATTTATACCTCTTTTGTAGAGTTAGTATATAACAGGTATAATTTCCAGATAATGAAAAATATCAAACTCAAAGCTAAATATTTAAGTACGTACAAAAGAAATGGAGACATTCAGGCATTGGAGGAATTTAAAATTTCGAGAGATAAAATTAAATCGGACATATGTTCATCTTATAATGACTTCATTCGAACCGCCGAAAATAATATAATAAATGATCCTACTAAATTTTGGTCTTTTATAAGTAGCAAGAAAAGGTCCTCTAATATTTCTAGCCAAATGATGTTCAATGGGCAGCAGCTCACTAGTCCGAATGATATTCTTAATGCCTATGCGGATTTTTTCTGCAATTCATATTCACCTGAATCTAATCCTGCTAATGTGTTTGTCGAGGCCCAAAATGACGGTTTAACTGTGCATTTACGCGAATTTAGTGAGAATGAAGTAATAACTGCTTTAAAAAAAATTAAGCCGAAATTGACAACTGGCCCGGACGGAGTACCCGCTTTTTTATTGAGAGACTGTGCATCTGTGCTAGCGTACCCTTTAAAAATCCTATTCAACTTGTGCATAAGTAACTGTGACTTACCTCAATTATGGAAACGATCCAAAGTATGTCCTATATTTAAAAAGGGTGACAAATTTGATATCAGCAATTTTCGACCAATTTCAATCATTGTAACTTTTGTAAAGCCTTAGAAATTTTATTGTATGACTTTATCTACTATCATGTCTCCAATAAAATTTCCATATCTCAACACGGTTTTATGAAAGGCCGTTCCACGGTTACAAATCTGGTCTGTGTAACGCAATACATTGCCGAATCTATCGATAGGCGGTCTCAAACGGATGCAATTTACACGGATTTTTCCAAGGCGTTCGACAGGCTCGACCATAACATATTACTTCATAAACTTAGCTGTTTTGGTTTGTCTGTCCATTTAATAAACTTTTTTAAGTCATATTATTTGTCTAACAGAATTCAATACGTCGTGGTTAATGGTTTTAAGTATGTCGAATACCTAGCAACATCCGGAGTTCCACAGGGGTCCATTCTAGGGCCCTTGTTGTTCATTATTTTTATCAATGACATAGTGGATGTCTTAGATGTAAACTAGTAGGTAAAGAATGACAGTTTTGCGACACCCCCCACCACTTTTTGCACCCCCCACTCCTCCCCCACCACTTTAGCCCCGCCCCCTCCCCCACTCCAGACACGCCCCCTTCCCCCACTCCAGACACGCCCCCTTCCCCCACCACTTTGGCACCCCCCACCACTTTTTGCACCCCCCACTCCAGACACGCCCCCTTCCCCCACTCCAGACACGCCCCCTTCCTCCCACCACTTTGGCACCCCCACCACTTTTTGCACCCCCCACTCCAGACACGCCCCCTCCCCCCACTCCAGACACGCCCCCTTCCTCCCACCACTTTGGCACCCCCACCACTTTTTGCACCCCCCACCCCAGACACGCCCCCTCCCCCCACTCCAGACACGCCCCCTTCCCCCACCACTTCGGCACCCCCACCCCCTCTACTTTAGCCCCGCCCCTTCCCCCACTCCAGACGCCCCCTCCCCCACCACTTTGGCACCCCCCACCACTTTGGCACCCCCACCACTTTTTGCACCCCCCACTCGAGCACACCCACTCCAGCACCCCCCACCACTTTTGATCCATTAACCTTGACCTCTCATGACCTTTGGCACCCCCCATCACTTTTGATCCATTAACCTCTCATGACCTTTGCACCCCCCCACCACTTTTGATCCACTAACCTTGACCTCTCATGACCTTTGAGCACCCCCCACCATTTTTGATCCATTGACCTCTCATGACCTTTGCACCCCCCACCATTTTTGACCCATTAACCTTAACCTTTGCACCCCCCACCACTTTTAATCCATGAACCTTAACCTCTCATGACCTTTGAGCACCCCCCACCACTTTGACACCCCCCTCCACTTTTTCGCCATAAATGGGTGGGGGCATACAGTAAATTCTATAAATTGGTGGCACAGTCCAAGAAAGTTTTAAACTAATCCTTTAAATTGAATCAAAGCAGTGTTATTCACACTATGCCCATGTGCACCTGGCATATGTAGAAGCATATTAGAAGAATACCACTCAGATAAAAATATCAAAGTGTATACCTGCTGTGATAATTGCGAACTACCTGGTAGGAAAGCGCCGGCTGCATAATTGGAATGGATATCATGGTGGAATGTCCAAAGTGTCTAATAATGGAATTGAAAAACAAGCATATTAATGGAAAACAATTGTGTGATTTTACGGACGAAGAAATAAAGAAGTTTCCACTGCAATATTTGACTGAAGCAGTTTCTCCAGTTGAACTCCTCTTTGCATGGCCCAAATTACCGAGGGAGTACAGAGACAAGTTTGAATTACAAGTACAATTGGCCTGCTTTGTGCATTTTAACCATCCAGAATGGCGAACACATGTCGACGGCCCACCACCCAGGCAATCCAAATGCCACGTCTGTAAATGGGGGCTACAAAAATGTTTAATTTTAAGTTAAGAATATAATAATTTTGAATAAAAACAATTACAATTGAATATGTTTTTGATTTTAAATACGAGTAAGTAAATACAATTCAAGAAAAGTGTTCGCCCTCCCATAAATCGATGAGCCGCCACTGAGAACAAGAAACCAGGTTATGATCTGAATCGAGATAGATGTCCTATATAATATTTAACAGTTAGTTTTATCTCGACCGAGGTCAATGCATTTATTATTATTAACTGATAAGTACGCGCAATTTAGATCGTTGGGTGCATCGCTTTTAAAAATGGTATAGGCAACCAACTATAACCCACAGTTTGAGACATATTGTAGGTTGAAATAAACAGTGTTTAAATATTTTAAAAAATTTCATTTCATAAAGCCATTTATTATTTTAATGTAACAATTGCAAAATTATAAAAATGTACAAAGGTGAGAATGCACTATTGTCATAGAAATTTCGTACATTTCATTAAAGACAAGTAACAATTATATTATTAAAATGCACAAAAGATGAGAATGCACTATCACTCAGTTTTTTTTGGAAGTGAAAACATTTGCAGCACATATTTCAAATTGTCCAACGCCCCATCAATCTCAGATTGTTCTTTTCTGGATTCCTCGAGCAAATTGGTGATTTTTTCGTGTTGCCTCTCCAAGTTCTGGATTTCTGCAGAGATTACGGTCTTCCGGTGACGAAGTTGGGCAGCACATTTCCCGGATTCGGCCACAAGTGAACGATTTATGGCAGACAGAAATGAGTTCTTTGCCTTGTCAATGACTCTTCTACTAACAGCACGTTTGCTTTTAATTTTGCCGACGAAACTGCTAAATAGAAAGTTTTCTTCGGTTTCCGTAGTTTCATCAGGCTGTTCCACTTCCGGTTCCTGATAAGTTGGGGTAGCATTCATTGGTCGAAGCTCCGAAAAACTACCCTTAGTTACTAGCAAATCGGAATCTACTGATTCTGCAGTGTGCAGGGTATTTAGTTTTTGATTAACTCTAGCCTCGAACGATAGGCTTTGATTTAATTCCGAGGGGGTTGCGGCCCAGAATTGAGACATTTTTTTTACGTTTTTTTTACCACTTTTACGAACAGAACGAAAGACTAGAACTGATGCATTTTACGACAAGACAATACATTAAATACATAATCAAATTGCTGAAATTGCAAGGGACAGTAAAGGCATTGATTCCTCAATCAATGGTAAAGGTGAATTAGAAAAACTTTGTTGACTGATAAATTTCTTATCGGTCGCTGTATACATTTGAAATAAACTGCAAGTCAGCAAGTGGAATACCCTCTGCCTGAATATGGTGTGTGCGTTTAAGCTTATCTTAAGCGAAATAGCGCTTATAATAAAGTACCCATTGTTAATAGGTGGATAGGAAATGTGGAAATTTTATGCTGAATAAAGATGACAAATTCCTTGTATTGCAAGCGTTATTATTATGTCTTGATAAAAAAACATTAATTACCGAGATTAAAATTGCAACCGAAATGAACTACACAAATTCCTTGCATTGCAAGCATTATTATTATGTCTTGATAAAAAAACATTAATTACCGAGATTAAAAGTGCAACCAAAATGAACTGAATAATAATAATAGTCATTTATTAGTCAAATTAATTTAATTAAAAAACCCAATCTCATTTGAGTGTATAAAAAGGAAAGTGTTTAGGATTAGACCTTCATTGACGGAAGTAAGCTGGACAATGGAATGTCCTCAGTGTCGAACACGGTTTTCTGCAAAAAGGAGTTTAACACGTCATCTTCGTGAGAGTTGTGTATACAGACAACGTAATCCACCAAAAAAAATTAAACTAAATAATTCACAAAACGATGAATTAAATCAGCCTGGTACGTCTTCGAGCACAAATGAGGTTATTTGCCCAGTGTGTTGTGAAAAAATACCGAAATCTAAATTAGCGGGTCATATGAGAAGTTTTACCCACAAAAAAGTGATTGATAAGGGTGAAGGGGTTGAAAAATTGCAAAGTGCATTTAAGAATCGAATTGCGAGTTACCGATTTTCTTCAAAGAAACATTATACCGATATTCCTCAGTTTTTCGAAGACATAAGAAGAAAAGTTTTCTCAGTGATTGAGGAATATGTTCAAAAATTCTTCAGCTTAAAAATTAATGTGGAATTATTTGGTCTATATGTCATAGAGGAAAAACAATTATCTGACATAAAATCGTTCAATACCAATAATCGAATTATAACACACTCAACTGATTTGATGAATGTGTATAATGATTTTAAAGAGGTGATTTTGGAAAAAGCATTAACTTTTCAGGAACGCGATTCAGGTAATATATCAATTATTTTACTTGTTTTGTTTAAAATAATACTTATTATTGTAGGATGGGCTATAAAGCATCTTAGTTTTCTTGAAGTCAATATCAACAAATACAATCCGTTATTTGCATCATCGTACATTAAATTGCCAAAACAAATAGAAAACAAAAAAGCTGTTTTAAATATTCAAAATAAGGATGAAATGTGCATCGCCTGGAGCGTGATCGCTGCAATATTTCCACCCAATGGGAAACCTTGTAGAACGTCATCCTATGAACACTACTCTACATTGCTGAATTTTGAAGGTATTGATTTCCCAGTTAAATTGAAAGACATAACTAAATTTGAAAAGTTAAATAATATTTCTATAAATGTATTCGGGGTGAATAATCAATACAAAGATGGTAAAATGGTTAGTGAAATTGTAGGCCCTTTACATTTTACATCTCTTCGTCAAAATACACATGTAAACTTGTTACTTGTAACGGATGCTGAAGGGAATAGCCATTACACACTTATTAAGGATTTGTCGCGACTAGTATCTAGCCAAAGATCTAAACATGACGGTAAAAATTATATTTGTGATGGCTGTCTTCAATTTTTTAGATCTCCTGAGAAATTATGCCACCATGAAAGGTTTGACTGTAATCACATATGTACGGTATTACCAAACCCTGATCTACAAATTAATAAATGTGGTGAAACAATTGCTGGAAATATATTAAAATTTGTGAACATTGAGAAACAGTTACCGCTTCCATTCGTGATATATGCGGATTTTGAAAGTTTATTAAAGCCAATCCACCGTAATGAACCTTGCGACAGTGAATCATTCACAGTTAAAACATATGAACATGAGCCGTATTCATTCTGTTTTTATATAAAATGCAACTTTGATGAGAGACTTTCAAAACTTGAATATTATCGAGGCATTGATGCCGCTGGCGTTTTTACTAAACGATTAGAACAAAATGTTTTAGAAATATATAGAAAGTACTTAAAAAATATTGTAGAAATGAAACCATTAACTGAACAAGAGCAACAATTTTTCAATGATAGTCCGTTATGTCATATTTGTGATAAACCTTTTGAGGCAGATGAGGTAAAAGTTCGCGATCACTGCCACCTTACAGGCAATTTTCGTGGACCTGCGCACTCTACGTGTAATTTACAGTTTAAAATACCTACATTTCTACCGGTTTATCTGCACAATTTATCTAATTACGACTCACACCTATTTTTAAAAAAACTAGCCCTAAAGAAAGAGAAAATACAGGTTGTTGCACAAACCAAAGAAAAATACATTACATTTTCCAAATTCATTTTAGTAGATAAGTCAGACGATGAAAAGCCTAAGAATATTTATATGAAATTAAGGTTTGTGGACTCGTTTCGGTTTTTACCAGCTTCTTTAGATAAATTAAGTCAAACGTTAGAACCACATCAATGCCACGAGGTTAAAAAATTTTACAATAATGAAACACAGTTCAATTTATTAAGACGCAAAGGTGTTTTTCCATATTCTTACGTGGATTCGTTAGAAAAACTGGATGAGACTAAATTACCAACACAGGACCAGTTTTTTAATATTTTGAGTGGTGAATCAATTTCTCAGGATGATTATAATCGCGCTTGTGATGTGTGGCTAAATTTTAATTGTCAAACTCTCGGTGAATATTCTGATATTTACTTAGTGTCTGATGTTTTAATACTAGCCGATATTTTTGAAAATTTTAGACAGATCTGCTTACAGACATATAAATTAGATCCAGCGCAATATTTAACAGCACCATCATTCAGTTGGGATGCCATGTTGCGAAAAACTCGTGTCGAACTCCAACTCTTAACTGAAATTGATCAGTTGCATTTCTTTAGAAAAGGTATACGTGGTGGTATAAGTCAATGTAGTAACAGGAAAGCTATAGCAAACAATCCGTTAATTGAAAATTATAATCCTTCAGAACCGACTTCATATATATTATACCTAGACGCAACCAATTTGTACGGTTGTTCAATGAGTCAACATCTGCCTAAGGGTGACTTTAGATGGCTAGAAGATTATGAAATTGATAACTTTGATTGCACTACAATAAGTAACGAGTCTCCAAAAGGTTATGTATTAGAAGTCGATTTAGAACACCCACAATATTTGCATGATAAACATAATGATTTACCGTTTTGTCCTGAAAACATCATACCTCCTAACTCAAAAGATCCAAAATTGATTCTTAATTTGCAAGATAAACAGAGATATATTATTCATTATCGAAATTTAAAACAATGTTTGGAACACGGATTAATACTCACAAAAATACATAAAGTCATTGAATTTTCACAATCTGCATGGTTGAAGCCCTATATTGACTTAACCACTAGACTTAGAAATGCTTCTAGAAATGCATTTGAACGAGATCTCTTCAAATTTATTATAAATTCTATTTTTGGAAAAACAATGGAAAATGTTGATAAAAGGGTTGATGTGAGGTTAATGTCACATTGGGAAAATAGAATAGGTAGCGTAGGTGCTGAACAGCTTATTGCACAACCAAATTTCAAATCATGTTCAGTATTTACTGAAAATTTAGTAGCAGTTCAAATGGCCACTTTAAAAGTTTATTACGATAAGCCACTTTACATAGGTTTCACCATTTTAGACATATCTAAAACTGTAATGTATAACTTTTTTTATAATTTTATAAAGAAGAAATATAACGATAACGTTTCTCTCTGTTACACTGACACAGACTCATTAATTTTAGAAATTTATACTAATAATGTTTATGATGATATTAAAGAAAATATTGAACTGTTTGACACTTCAAATTATTCTTATCCTAATGTCCATAATATTCCAAAAACACAGTCGGTCATAGGTAAATTAAAAGATGAGTATGCAGGCATCCAAATCGAAAGCTTTTTCGGCACTGGTGCGAAAGCTTACTGCGTTAAAGCAAATGATGTAAAAAAGAAAGCCAAAGGTATATCAAAAAGCGTTATAAAGAAGCAATTACACTTGATTGACTATAAACAAATTGTAGAAGACGGTGGATTAATATACCGTAAAATGTATGTATTCTCTTCACATCTTCACACGGTATATACTGAACTGAAAAACAAAGTTGCACTGTCAGCACGAGATGATAAGCGATATGTTATACCCGGGAGTACAAAAACTTTAGCATGGGGTCATTACTCCATCAATAATGAATACAATAACGCTGACCAAAATGATAATTTAACATGTCTTTTGTCACTAGCTGATAAAATAATTGAAATGGAAAATCAAGGTTTTGAATTTGATGAAAGTTTATTATAACCTTTTATAATTGTGTATGTTGTATAATGTTCATTTAATAAAATATTTATTATACGAATTTGTGTTTTTTTTTAATAATTCTTATGCAAATATTCAGTTAAAATCCTCTACAACTGTTTAAGAATCAGGGGGAGTATGGGTATAGGATGAATAATAAATAACGAAACAATAGTGTTCAATACGTTTTTATTGCTCATTTGGTAAATATTCATAAGTTATTAGGCGCAATGTTTTTGGTTGAGTGACAATGGGTTGATTAAGACGTTTATTATATTTTTGTTGGCGACAGCAATTTTCAAAACTCACAGGACCAAAATTGCAGTAAATCAATACACCACTTTTTAAATGTAAAGCCTTTCTAACCACTACACAATCAAAACAATGCAACAATGCAAACATTTGATGTCTCAGAGGTTGTTCCACTGTTATATTAATAAATTCTATAACTTGTATGTTGTATTTCCTGTGATTGAACACGTTGAAAACCTCATTGTTGTGGGAAGATGATACTGGATCGAGTTGCCATTCAGATTTAACGCATTTTTGACTAAATTCACTATTAAAGTAAAATACATCCACGTCTTGAAAGGTGTTTGTTAAGTTCAATAGGTAACTCATAAAACCACCAGCTATTACCCAACGTTGTCCTGGTAAACTTCCCAACACTTGATATACGTCAGGGAATTTTTCTTTTATTTGTTTCACCAATTCATAGTTCGTTGTGCAATAACTTAATACTGGATCTATGCACATCTTTCTTGAGCAATAGTCTGTTTTTTTCGAGTTGTTTACGTATACACCTTATATACTATTTCAGGTTAGGTGGGAGGCATACTGAGCTTGCAATAAACTCACAAAGATTATTAAAATGTTCACTTGATAAGGATTGTGCAAACGTGAGCTAATAAAATTGTTATGTTGCAGTATTTTTTAGGTGGGGGTGGATAGGTGGGAATTTCATTATAAATACGAGTCCGTCACTACAGTCAATTATCATTAGAATATTAAGTTTATTAAAATGTGGATGTCGTACGTAGAAGAAATCAAAGTTGTTGATTTAGAAAGTGGTGTAAAACATTTAAGTCAACAATTTTCAAATATGCAGTTCGATGCTGAACACGAAGCGATCTATGGAATGGGTAAATTCTTCACAGAAGACTATTGTACTGATCTGGCCAAAAAGTACAAACAAGCACGTGAAGTATGTGAAATGTTTTTGACAGATCTTATATGCGAGGAATGCCTTGTAGACGATCTAATCGAATTGGATTTAGAAAATGAACTCCATCAGCTAAAACGGTTTTTAAGACCAGACCTTGCAAACAGATTAAGGAGTGAAGACGATAGTGACGAGGGGATTTCTCTAAATTGAAATTATATTTGTTACTCTTTGGTGATAAAATAAAAATATAATTAATATTTATTGTTTTATTTCTAAACTCATAACATCATAAAATTTTCATACAGGTAATATACATTAGAAAGTGCACACATACACTTATCATTTGAATGAAAAAAACATTTTGCGCTGGATTTCAATAGAGGTGGTTGCTCTTCTAATTCCAAAACAGGTTGTGTAATAAATTGTCTGATGTATTTTGCCTTTTCTCCTCCTTTCACGTAAACGCACTCAGCAGATGTAGTCAAGTTCTTAATAATTTGCCCGAACATATGTAGTGGTGTAAACCCATCACTCCATTTAATGCAATGATGATTTCTTGTTAACCAGTAAGCTTGTTTTTGTAAGTCTGGTGAAAGCATCTCAAACGGATAAGGTGGCTTAAAAATATAATGACATACTTTCATCCCATCATAGCCAGCGAACTCCTTGACGATAAACTTGTTGTTTTCAGTTTTAAATCCTTGAAAATCGATAACGAGTTTCATATTTTTAAGCTTTCTCACTTTTAATAAGCAGAACTCTTCTCTGTGTTCTCTCAACTTACTCTCAACAGACTAATAATGTGCCTCGTTATATAGGTAAAAAAACTTGTCATGCGCAATTTTTAATGTTGACGAACGATTTTTGTTAACGGATTATATGTGTAATATTTCTCATGCAGTATGACACAATATGCATTAACATTTTTAGTAGGGGTGTCAGTCTCAAATTCTATTCTCATAACCACTGATCCAGTTTGCAAAGCTTCTTTTTGACGTGAACAATCAATATGAACTAGTGGTGCAATTGCATTGAATTCTATCGGGTTGAATATCGGTTGATTTATTTTATGTGGGTAATAGGATTGTTGAAAATCAGCAAACATTTTGTAGAGAGTTGCATATTTGTTACGTTTGAAGTCTAGTTGTAGATCACTATATGGGTATCTCTCAGAATTCAAGAAAATTCTTATGTTTTTTAGATCACAATTATCAAATTTGCTCATATCAGATGTAATTTTTCCTTTCTTATTTTTTTGAAGACCAAATAATGCATGTTTAGCAGTTTCAACTTTATTAGATGTCTTAGCATTCCACGTATGTTGGATTGTGTCAGGTATAGATTGATATTCAATTAATTCCCTGCTTCTAAATCTTAGAGGTAGATCAACGTTCTTACTTATAATTTTATTTAATCGTATTTGTTCTGACATGCTTACTGTCACATGTGGTACTCTCCATAATAATTTAGAAATGGTAATTTTTGGTTTTTCAGTTTCATCGCCACTTGTAACACTGTCTAAATCATTACTACTACGTATCAATACCAATTCTTGTCGCATATTAATTATAATTTTTTGAAAATCCTCAAAGAATCCAAGCAGAAAACTTAATGGAATGCAAACGTTGAAATCTCCATTTTCATCTGCTATAATTTTAGTTCCCTCACCTTTCATCTTTTTCGGGAACCACCCAGCATTTTGCATAAAAATACTCTCGTTTTCATTTAATGATAGATAATGAAACATAGTTGAAACCAAACCAACATTTCTTACTGAATCTATTACAACACCACCTAATTCATACCTAATTTCCCGAAACAAAAAAGCAATACCATTATTAATAAATTCCAATTTTTTAGCTGCAGTTCCATCATCTTTTGTTAATTTTCCTTCGATGTATAAATAGCTAGTGCACGGAGCAGTATAGGCATCTAAATCTTGAATGGTAATTCTTGTTTCATCATTATAATCTAGAGTTCCAGATGTATTGGGTGATATGTATGATACTGATATTCTGCTACAGAATTGTCACTAAAAGGTTGTTCGGTAATATTTAACAATTCCATTATACTAACACTTCGAATCCAAGTGACCGTAAAAACTGTTTATTTTCCGATGTTAATCTGCTGAAAGTGTTTTTAGAACTGCGGATTTTCTTCTTACTGCTCCTTTTATAGTGATGCACAGGTGACCTCGAATTGAATATTAATACCATTTCCTTAGTGAATTGATTTTCTGAGATGCAAGCTAACTGTTCTGACTTCGTTTTGAAAATTGACGAGATTCCCCTCTTGATCAACTATTCTGATTGTAATGTTGTCAATGGTCTTGACGCTCACCGGGAAGTAATGAATAGTTGTGGGTGCTTCCACTATTTTATATCCAACTGGAACTGTTGAAAAAAACTGATGAATAATGTGGACAGGTTTTCCATTAAAGAAGGAACCAACCGCAATGTTACACTCGATACAGATGACATTCACTTTAGATATGCGTACGGTGTGATCAGAAATAAGTTTCACATCAGCTTCGAACTCTCTGTTATCGAATCCTAAAACTGAACCAATAGAATCGCTTCCTTTGAAATTTATTCTATTCATCTTTATAGCTACTTTAGATGTATTCATATTCAAAGAAATCAAAATAACTGCACCTTCATCCAGTTCCTTTACTGCGTCCACTATGCTTTTTATGATATCAGAAAGCTCATAGCATCCCTCATCAATTTCGGCTGTATACCCATCATTCTCTCCCCACACAAATTTGTTGTTCCTATTGTCAATGTTTGGAATTGTATTATAAGTATCAAAGTGTGTCAATCCAATTTCGTAATCTATATCATCCTCTAAATATATGTGAGGATTCAAATCATAATCTAATTTAGATGAATTACCACTAAGAATTAAAGTCGGAGCCATATTAACACGTTGACAATTTATTAGTAAATGAATACATAACATTATTTACATTGATTATATAAAAAAATTAAACATAAGTGTCCACAAACATATGAGCTATTATTTTGTACAGAATCATAATTGTATTTTATTTTATTTGAGCTACCATCACTTAAAAAATATTTTATTAACTCTTCTGGGGGTCTTAAATTCCCATAACTATCAAAATAAACTATTTTTTGGTTTTGCTTGAAATATGCTATCCAGTGAGTTCCGTCTCCATCATTATCATCTAGATTTACTATCCCAGATTCATTTTTCTTTATTCCTTTTGGAAGTGTATCTTTCATGAAGACGCCTCGGAAATAAGGAATTTTAAGTTTTTTCGCAAATTTTATTAAATCTATATTAGTTAGTGGTCGGTGTGGTAGCTTTATTAGTTTTTTTTATAAGTTTTAAGGTATAATCCTAAGCCTTTCTTTTCATGGGGGCCTAAATATAAACCCTTCCCTTTAGTGGTCTGTTCCATTGCTAAATTATGTCTCATTTGTTCTGCTATCACCTGGCGATTTGCTTTGGCATCGTTAACTGCTTTTGTAATACCTGCCACGCCTCCTCCCACAGCCCCTAATGCCCCCAAGAGAGGTAGCAGGAAAGGGAGAATGCCTCCTCTTTTTGGAGCGGGGATAACTCTTCGTCTAGGTTTTTTAGAGGGCGATTTTTTTTTTACTGCAAACTTCAAATTCATATTTCCACCTTTCTTCTTCCTTGGATTTCTTCTGCGCTTAAGCCCCATTCCCACTTTACTCTTTAGTTTCATTATTCCACCGACTCCCAGTGCAGCGAGTTTTTCACCAAAACCCGAATCAGGTGCTTTTACACGTTTAAATGCAATTTTGGCTAATTCCCTATCCGCTTGATTTCTTCTTTCAACGTCTTGAAATGTAGAATATGCTATATCGTGTTCTCTACACGCCTCGTCTAAAGGATTAATTCCGGTGTCGCCGCGTTGTAGACGTTTTGCAAGTTTGGTTCCCGGTCCACAATAATTATAACCAGGTATATGTAGTTCCACGGGAAGTTTATTTATTTTTAAACTTTCTAGCACAAGTGAGCGGTGAACTTTTGCTCCGATCCATTATATATTGAATCGCACAGCTAAATGAATGTTATTTTGTGAACTCACTCTTTATATATAAAGCAGGAAACACTGATCTATCAGTTTATAACGGTACTCTTTTTAAGAAAGTTCTGTTTTACGATAAGATTAGTAGTTATTCCGGCACTTCAGCCCACCCCCTCCACTTCCACTTTTACCCCCTCCACTTTTATCAACAACCAATCAGAGAGCTTCACAACCAAGCGCGGGAAATTCAAAAATTTTAAGCCCTTTTTCGAGGCCCCTTTTTCGAGGCCCCTTTTTCGAGGCCCCATTTCGAGGCCCCATTTCGAGGACCCTCGGGCCCCATATTTTAAATATTTGTATTGAAAAAAGTTGTTGAGTGCTGGGAGATTCGAACCGTCGACCTATGGATTGGTAGGCAAACATCTTACATGTTTAGCTACAGAGTAACTTGGAAACAAGATGCGTAATTGTGTATATATGTACATAACCTGTATCTTTATATTGGTGAATAAATCATTATAGAACGGCTAATTTCCGCATTGGTAAAAACATGGGCGGTGGTCACTGAAAAGAAAAAACATACGCAATAGGTATGAGAAAAAACTTTGCATTTTATTTATTAATATACTGGCGCCCTCTCTTAGCTGAAAGACTAAACCGCATGTTCTACCCTCAAGGAACCTGTCATGTGCAAAAAATGGTATTGGTGGTCAGTAGGTATGGGGAAAGAACACGGCTGCGTAATAGATATGGAAAAAAACATGGCGGCACGAAGAGAAAAAAACATGGCGGCACGAAGAGAAAAAAACATGGCGGCGTGATGAGAAAAAAACATGGCGGCGTGATGAGAAAAAAAACATGGCGGCACGAAGAGAAAAAAACATGGCGACCCTGATCATGCGCAATAGGTATGAGACAAAAACATGGCTGCATGAAGAGAAAAAACATGGCGACCCTGATCATGCGCAGTAGGTATGAGAAAAAAACATGTAGCAGGTATGAGAAAAAAACATGGCGGCCCTGATCATGCGCAGTAGAAAAAAAAAACATGGCGGCCCTGATAACGTGATGTGGGATATCAAATGAATCGCCTCGGCGTCTAGATTACTAATTTTCATTCCAAGTGCGAAAAAATGGTCTTTGGGGCTTGATATTTGAATTTAAAGTATATAGATATGTTCCTCAACTCGAAATACGTCATAAAACAACAACTTCCGGTCTCCACTTCCGGTCTTCTGAAACCCGTGATGTGGGGTATCAAACGATTCGTCTCAACGTCTAGAATACTAATTTAACAAAATTTTAAATCCGAGTGCCAAAAAATGGGCTTTGGGGCTTGATATGTGAATTCAAAGTATATAGATATGTTCCTCAACTCGAAATACGTCATAAAATAACAACTTCCGGTCTCTACTTCCGGTCTTCAGAAACCCGTGATGTATGGTATCAAACGATTCGTCTCGACGTCTAGAATACTAATATAACAAAATTTTCGACATTAGAGTGGAATTAGGTGTTTGGCGTTTGATATTTGAATTCAAAGTATATAGATATGTTCCTCAACTCGAAATACGTCATAAAATAACAACTTCCGGTCTCTACTTCCGGTCTTCTGAAATACCTGATGTATGGTATCAAATGAATCGTCTGTTTGTCTAGAATACTAATTTTCAACATTGGAGTGGAATTATGTGTTTAGCGTTTGATATTTGAATTCAAAGTATATAGATATGTTCCTCAACTCGAAATACGTCATAAAATAAGAACTTCCGGCCTCCACTTCCGGTCTTCCGAAATATCTGATGTATGGTATCAAATGAATCGTCTTGGCGTCTAGAACACTAATTTTCGACATTAGAGTGGAATTAGGTGTTTGGCGTTTGATATTTGAATTTAAAGTATATAGATATGTTCCTTAACTAGAAATACGTCATAAAACAACAACTTCCGGTCTCTACTTCCGGTCTCCTGAAATGCCTGATGTGGGGGGTCAAAGGAATCGTCTCTTTGTCTAGAATACTAATTTAACTAAATTTTCGACATTAGAGTGGAATTAGGTGTTTGGCGTTTGATATTTGAATTTAAAGTATATAGATATGTTCCTCAACTCGAAATACGTCATAAAATAACAACTTCCGGCCTCCACTTCCGGTCTTCCGAAATATCTGGTGTATGGTTTCAAATGAATCGTCTTGGTGTCTAGAATACTAATTTTCAACATTAGAGTAGAATTAGGTGTTTAGCGTTTGATATTTGAATTTAAAGTATATGTTCCTTAACTAGAAACACGTACGTCATAATTACTTCTGAAATACCTGATGTATGGTATCAAAATAATCGTATTGACGTCTAGATTACCAATTTTAATTCCGAGTGTGAAAAAATGGGCTTTGGCGTTTGATATTTGAATTTAAAGCATATGTTCCTCAACTAGAAACAAGTCATAACAACTGCTGAAATACGTATGGCATCAAGCGAATCGGCTCGACTAATTTTTGGTGTTAGAATTTGGTGTGTATGGCCTTCTGGTAAAGAAATGTGTGACGACAGCTCAAGAGATAAAGTTTGAAAGCTAGGGGGCGACAGCCCTTCTGGTTTGAATTTCATACGCTAAATAACGGTAATACAACGGTGATTTGAACCTGAAACCAGTCTTTGAGCTATTTCAACTAGCAAGACATTTATACTTTAATTAAATGTATTAACTAACGGTAGCCCATTATCCAAAAATGGTGTTGTGACGTCATTTGCATTTAAGGTAGTATTTTACAAGGGAAAACTATTAATTGGTGACGCAATATAACTTGAGGTAAAAATATCAAGCATTGATTAACGGAAATGATAAAGTCGCACATTCGTTATACAAAGTTTAAGTAATTGAATTTTTTATCATAAACGTCGAGCAAGCGGGGGATATGGTTATTACAAACATAGGCGGATTGCTGCTAATAAAACAACAAAATAAGTACATTATTTTCAAAATACTCATACAGCGTCCGGTGAATCTTCACAGCGGGTTAATTTCATTATTAACTATTTAATTTGTGTAAAAACACCATCATTTGGGCAATCAATTCCGAACAAACTCATATCAAAGGTACCGGCAGTTATTAACTTATTTAAAAATTCATTATACTCGTAATACTTTTGATTTCTGAAAAATACATATTTCCATTTATATACCTAAAGGCCTATAATAAACGCCGGTTAAGCGGTATTTGAATTTAAAGTATATGGATATGTTCTTCCAACTTGAAATACGTCATAACAACTTAAATACCTGATGGGTAGGGTAGGGTATGATTCATCTTGGCGTCTAGAATACTAATTTTCGACATTAGAGTAGAATATGGTGTTTGGTTTGATGCATATGGACGAAATGTCTAAATTCTTACTAAAGATTAGCATCATATGGTACCTATATTTATAAAAAATTTTGTGTTCAATAAAGAATTATCCCTAGAGTAATTAGCGTTACAGAAAAATGTCTACAATAATACGTTCTAAGTACGTCTGAATTTAAAAAGTATAGACAGAAAAAATAGTGAAGCAAATAAATCTTACCAACCGCGAGTGCATCTTCAACTTGTACAAAAAAAAAAAATGACTGAGCGAACAAGCAATAAGAGAATAGGTATATCAAAATTACCCCTACTATTTTTAGAAAAAAATTACCCAGTCCCTTTAACTGAAAAATTACCCCCACGCCCTTTCAAAAATAATCACCATTGCTTGTAATAAGTATTTTTTTTATTTTTAAATCAATAGGGTTCAGATCCTAAAGGCTAAATATCTTTGTAGCGAAAACTTACAGAGGCAAAACGGCTTTTAGAAAAAATCGCGAATCAGCGCAAATTTATGTAACGTAACTAGTGATGCCTAATGTATGAGCGAAATTCTGGTCACCTAAGGATATACGTAGTGTTGTCGAAAATCAAATATTAATTCAGATGAAACTTAATCGTCTAAAATATAGAGCACCTGGTTTTTTATTTATAATTATTCAATCAACCGTGTAGACAAGTAGGTTCCGTATAATACTATCTCTTGAACAGATTTCAACTCTAGTTTGAAAATCTTATGGCTTCACATAGGTTTTACATAGCTGTATAAGCAGATGAATATATCGTCCCGTCTTACAACGCCTAATAATCGTTACAGCCGTTGCGGGGTATATATGAATTTAGTATACAACAGAACAGCAATATGTTGACATCGAATAACAACGGAAAGTGCTTTATAAAAAATGTTTTCCTGAAATAATTATTTTAATCATATAACGAAAATTCAAACTTATGTAGTATTAACGATGTGTGTGTTTGTGTTGTGTTAAAGTGAAAAAAAAAAAAGGATATTATACATAGAGTAAGTACATCAGTTTAATATACCGGGTCTAACAATAGATGCTTTTTATTATAACGACTTTATTATAGAAATCTGTAATTTTAAAAACAATTATGTAGTATATTCTAAAACACTCAAATACATGTTGAGATATTAATATATTTACAGAAATTTGTAATAATTCAATATTAGGATTAGGCTCTGAATTTTTAAAGTAAAAAACGTATGCATCGGATAGCTAATAAGAGATTCATTTTCTTTAATTAATAATTTAAGCAAAAAAAAAATCATTTGTTCTTGTAGGACAATAATAAATACTTTATCGTGAAGCCGTTTACAGAAAATTTAATATCAGAAGTTTATTCAACGTTCGAAAAGAGTGTAATGTATATAAAACTTATAGAGCAAAATATCGCATTATGTGGTAATGTTTCGACACAATTATGTGATATTATGAAATACGTGCTAAACATATAGTATAAAATCCTTATTTTATCTTTGCCATTAGAAATAAATTTTTAAATTAATATGTGAATTGTATATTCAGGCAATAAAATTACTTATAAGATTTAAACGGAGTGTATGTTAGTTTACTGATGGGAGAAGAGATAGTTTTTACATGATTTAAGAATTTTTATTATGGTCTTGCTTCATATGTAACATACCGAATTATTAGCGTAAATATTGCATATGGTTTCAACGAGGGTTTCAATGATATATGAAAAATTATTAAGAGCGCCTATATCAAGAAACTGAAAATTGGATAAAAACTATTTTAATGAAAAATTATGTATTATATAAATGTTTTGTCTACCTCACACACACGTGCATACCATAAAGAGAATAAAGTAGGAAAATTAGAGGGTGATCTTCTTAAGCGCATTTAAAATTTAAAAAATATATGAAATTATTAATCTGAAATATGAAACGAAAATTACAGGGTGAACTTCATTAACTATAAGTAGCTAAAATTCTGTTGAAAATATATATTTTTTAAACATTTAAGACTTAGAAATATTTTCTATATTAGGAGTTTCACCAATTTTAAATATTTTTTAATCTCAGTTTTAATTAGGTTATGCCTTATTATATTAGAAAACGATTTCTATGTATAGAACAAAAGATTATTTTTTACCAGGAGATTTTAAATTGTTAGATACATATAAACTGTAACAGCAGGGATATAAAAACGTATGGTTAGTAACTTGATAACCCTTATGCTGCAGGTAATAATTTATTACAGTTGATTTTAAAAAAAAAAACCAATGTAACGTCTTTGTTAATTATATGATAACAACAAAAAATGTACCGAGAAAATAATGATATCTTTACAAATTTTATTTAAAAATAATTATAGTATTATATATTTTACTTGGTTTAACGATTTTATTCACTCTTTAATGGATTTATATGCTTATTAAAATAAATAATTATAAAGGGTGGTATTACATATGTTATAGCCTCGATTTAACAATTTTACTCACTCTATGATGGATGTTTTTTCTTATACTTAATAGCATACGAGGTGCTTTAGAAAAGTAATGAGTCGTGGATTTTGTTTCGTCTGATTTCCTAAAGAATTTCAACCATTTCCAAATCATCAAGACTATTCAGTCTGGTTAGGCCCTCAACGTTAGTAAGTTTGGAAATATCCAGCTCGGGATAATGATGTTTACTGATTTTAAATGTAGAATCATACATCACGTTGTCATAATCATTCCAAAAATGTGAACTTATTATATGTATTTTATCCTTGCACTTATATCTCTGCTAATATACCATTCTGCTGGGAATATTAAACTTTTGAGCTACCTCATAAAATATGAGCGAAGAAGGCAAATACGCACCGGAATATTCTTTCTTTATAAATTCTTCTCCAACAATTCTGCATATTGTTTGTAAAATTTGCTCTTCAGACTGCATTTTGGCCAATCGATGAACAAAGGTAGAATGATTAATTTTTGTAATGCATTTTAACTTATACTTAAAAAATACGGGTTTTACCGAAGATATCCGAGCATACTTTCGTATATATTTGAGCCTTAGATCTTTAGTTTTTGTCATAGATAAATTATTTTCAATACAGTTCATTGCTCTGCATGGTTCTGGAGTAGCGTTTCATACACGAATTAACTAACGTTTTAATTTCCTAGGTATAAACATTAGTAAGGATATAACCCCTTCGGGGGAATCTAAAAACCTATGGAGAGAGAGATAACCTTTAGAGAGAGCTGAAAACCCTGCAGATAATCTAAAAGCAGTACATTCGGATGCTTTGAACCAGGTAATATATGTTTTATCTAGCGAAAATTTTTATTTACAGGAAGATTGTTCAGCATAGTCTCGATACAACTATAAATTAATTTTATTAGTATTTACAGGTATTCTGCATAGTCTCGATACAGCTATGAATTAATTTTACTGGTACTTACAAGAAGATCATCAACGCTTCATGCCTGATGTAAATTTTATTAGTATTTACAGGGAGATTATCAACGTTTTGTTACAGCTATACATAATTTTACACGGGGATTATCAACGTTTCATGACAGCTAATATTTGTATCGGTATTTACATGGAAATTGTTTAGAGGAGATCTCGATACAACTAATATTTTATTGGTATTTACAGGGAGATTGTTTAGATGTATTTACATGGAGATTGTTTAGAGGTCATCTCGATACAGCCAATATTTTTATTTACTTGGTGATTATTAACGTTTAATGACAGCTAATATTTTTTATTTACAGGGAGATTGTTTTCACAATATTGCTATGGCTTGCATTAATAAGCTTTTTAAATTTTTCTAGATATACGGCAAACAGATGCTACCTATGTCGAAAAGAGGATAGAGAAAGAGGCAGAATCATATTGTGAAGAGAGAGAGATAGACTAAAAGGAGGACATGGAACAGGAGTATATGAGGAGAGGGAGACCTATCTTTTAAAGGCTAAAAGGTAATTATTTAAATAGTAATAAAACATATAGCGTCAAAATAATAAATGGCAAGTTTATTAATGGTACAGATCGAACGAAAAAGCAGTTTAAGTTTTTACAGTTTTATTAAGTTTTATCAATTTTATTACAGTTTACAATTTCATAACATGTTCAAGTTTTACAATTTATTAGAATTTTATAATTTAATCATACAGAACGATTTATAATTTAGAAACATTAATTTTTCTCTATTACATAATAGAATTTTTAGTTAGAGTAAAGCTTCCATAAATATCATCATGTTAGAACATTTGTCCCTCTGTTATATGTTGGTTTAATTTCAAAAGTAGTTACCGAATGAATGTCGAGGTATTCCAAATGGATTTGGGTAACTGGTTGAGCCTTCTAGCCAGCTGTAGGGTGAATGCACCTTTCGCTGATAAATTAAACTTTCAGGTAAATCTTTACTGTTTGTACCCCTTAAATCTAGATACCTAGCCGAATCTTTAACGCTTTCAAGTTTCATTTCACGTTTTAAATCTATATCAGAATTATTCTCGAGTAAAGCCAAGTTTCTTTTAGATGGATCCTGTTTGCTAGACTCATGTATTCCTAGTATATGTTGTTTTAAATGATCACTTCGTTTAAATGTTTTATCACAAGATTCACATTGGTAAGAGAGGTTTTTATGTTTGACATTATTATGCCTGCATAACCCACTAGGCCAGGCGAATGTTTCATCACACGTCTCGCACGAATACATTACTAACTGCTATTGATCCATAAACATTAAACACCCATATATATATATATATATATATATATATAAACAGTACATCATAGTTATCATTTTCAGTTCAACATGCTGTTTCATTTCATTGGTCCTCATCAGTTCAATGTTATCCCCCCCCGTTCGCAATATTATCCCTCCTGTTACAATATTATCCCCCTCCCTCTTCCAATATTATCCCTCCTGTTCCAATATTATCCCCCTCCCTCTTCCAATATTATCCCCCCTGTTCCAATATTATCCCTAGCTGTTCGCAATGTTATCCCCACCTGTTCCAGTATTATCCCTCCTGTTCGCAATATTATCCCTAGCTGATAGCTCAAAGCTGTTTATTATCCCCAACTGTTTACAGGAACAGTGTATTAGTATGTCAATACCAGACATCTAACTTCTATTATTTTCAGATAATAATGTTGTATGGAGCATCCATGGATATCAACTAAAAATAACTCCAGCTATTATATTTATCTATTGTATTTACTCTATATACTTTATTATTGTATTTTATATTGCATTATAATCATATTATACCTTTTTATTTATTTCAATATATTATTTAAATGTTGACTTGATTTTATTTCAAAACCCTAACCTAGAAATAAAACACACAATAGTTTAATTCATTTTTATTCAAGCTATAATAAAAACATTAAGTACTTTATCCAAGTTATAAGATTATTTCTTTTTATACTTTCATAGCCATCCATAACCACGTCATAGCCATCCACGACCTTGTTATTTCCGTAGTCATATTGACTCAGTTGAGAGAGTGTTAGACTTAAATTATGTAATAATTCCTATTCAATGATAATAATAATACACCTAACAATGATATTTGATAACTGCAGCGCGGTGTTATTTTTTTTTTTTTAATGTTCTTTTGATGATAACCAATCATATTATTATAGTTATCAAGGTTCAAATTGTAACTATCTGTACAGGCAAATCAGATTGATATAAAATATCAGGTTTTAATTATCTAGACCTGTACCACCAAATTTTCAGGCCAATGTTAGGCTAGGTTGGGGAAGGCGCGCGCGTCTTCCCCAACCTAGCCTAACATTGGCCTGAAAATTTGGTGGTACAGGTCTAGATAATTAAAACCTGATATTTTATATCAATCTGATTTGCCTGTACAGATAGTTACAATTTGAACCTTGATAACTATAATAATATGATTGGTTATCATCAAAAGAACATTAAAAAAAAAAAAATAACACCGCGCTGCAGTTATCAAATATCATTGTTAGGTGTATTATTATTATCATTGAATAGGAATTATTACATAATTTAAGTCTAACACTCTCTCAACTGAGTCAATATGACTACGGAAATAACAAGGTCGTGGATGGCTATGACGTGGTTATGGATGGCTATGAAAGTATAAAAAGAAATAATCTTATAACTTGGATAAAGTACTTAATGTTTTTATTATAGCTTGAATAAAAATGAATTAAACTATTGTGTGTTTTATTTCTAGGTTAGGGTTTTGAAATAAAATCAAGTCAACATTTAAATAATATATTGAAATAAATAAAAAGGTATAATATGATTATAATGCAATATAAAATACAATAATAAAGTATATAGAGTAAATACAATAGATAAATATAATAGCTGGAGTTATTTTTAGTTGATATCCATGGATGCTCCATACAACATTATTATCTGAAAATAATAGAAGTTAGATGTCTGGTATTGACATACTAATACACTGTTCCTGTAAACAGTTGGGGATAATAAACAGCTTTGAGCTATCAGCTAGGGATAATATTGCGAACAGGAGGGATAATACTGGAACAGGTGGGGATAACATTGCGAACAGCTAGGGATAATATTGGAACAGGGGGGATAATATTGGAAGAGGGAGGGGGATAATATTGGAACAGGAGGGATAATATTGGAAGAGGGAGGGGGATAATATTGTAACAGGAGGGATAATATTGCGAACGGGAGGGATAACATTGAACTGATGAGGACCAATGAAATGAAACAGCATGTTGAACTGAAAATGATAACTATGATGTACTGTTTATATATATATATATATATATATATATATATGGGTGTTTAATGTTTATGGATCAATAGCAGTTAGTAATGTATTCGTGCGAGACGTGTGATGAAACATTCGCCTGGCCTAGTGGGTTATGCAGGCATAATAATGTCAAACATAAAAACCTCTCTTACCAATGTGAATCTTGTGATAAAACATTTAAACGAAGTGATCATTTAAAACAACATATACTAGGAATACATGAGTCTAGCAAACAGGATCCATCTAAAAGAAACTTGGCTTTACTCGAGAATAATTCTGATATAGATTTAAAACGTGAAATGAAACTTGAAAGCGTTAAAGATTCGGCTAGGTATCTAGATTTAAGGGGTACAAACAGTAAAGATTTACCTGAAAGTTTAATTTATCAGCGAAAGGTGCATCCACCCTACAGCTGGCTAGAAGGCTCAACCAGTTACCCAAATCCATTTGGAATACCTCGACATTCATTCGGTAACTACTTTTGAAATTAAACCAACATATAACAGAGGGACAAATGTTCTAACATGATGATATTTATGGAAGCTTTACTCTAACTAAAAATTCTATTATGTAATAGAGAAAAATTAATGTTTCTAAATTATAAATCGTTCTGTATGATTAAATTATAAAATTCTAATAAATTGTAAAACTTGAACATGTTATGAAATTGTAAACTGTAATAAAATTGATAAAACTTAATAAAACTGTAAAAACTTAAACTGCTTTTTCGTTCGATCTGTACCATTAATAAACTTGCCATTTATTATTTTGACGCTATATGTTTTATTACTATTTAAATAATTACCTTTTAGCCTTTAAAAGATAGGTCTCCCTCTCCTCATATACTCCTGTTCCATGTCCTCCTTTTAGTCTATCTCTCTCTCTCTTCACAATATGATTCTGCCTCTTTCTCTATCCTCTTTTCGACATAGGTAGCATCTGTTTGCCGTATATCTAGAAAAATTTAAAAAGCTTATTAATGCAAGCCATAGCAATATTGTGAAAACAATCTCCCTGTAAATAAAAAATATTAGCTGTCATTAAACGTTAATAATCACCAAGTAAATAAAAATATTGGCTGTATCGAGATGACCTCTAAACAATCTCCATGTAAATACATCTAAACAATCTCCCTGTAAATACCAATAAAATATTAGTTGTATCGAGATCTCCTCTAAACAATTTCCATGTAAATACCGATACAAATATTAGCTGTCATGAAACGTTGATAATCCCCGTGTAAAATTATGTATAGCTGTAACAAAACGTTGATAATCTCCCTGTAAATACTAATAAAATTTACATCAGGCATGAAGCGTTGATGATCTTCTTGTAAGTACCAGTAAAATTAATTCATAGCTGTATCGAGACTATGCAGAATCTGTAAATACTAATAAAATTAATTTATAGTTGTATCGAGACTATGCTGAACAATCTTCCTGTAAATAAAAATTTTCGCTAGATAAAACATATATTACCTGGTTCAAAGCATCCGAATGTACTGCTTTTAGATTATCTGCAGGGTTTTCAGCTCTCTCTAAAGGTTATCTCTCTCTCCATAGGTTTTTAGATTCCCCCGAAGGGGTTATATCCCTACTAATGTTTATACCTAGGAAATTAAAACGTTAGTTAATTCGTGTATGAAACGCTACTCCAGAACCATGCAGAGCAATGAACTGTATTGAAAATAATTTATCTATGACAAAAACTAAAGATCTAAGGCTCAAATATATACGAAAGTATGCTCGGATATCTTCGGTAAAACCCGTATTTTTTAAGTATAAGTTAAAATGCATTACAAAAATTAATCATTCTACCTTTGTTCATCGATTGGCCAAAATGCAGTCTGAAGAGCAAATTTTACAAACAATATGCAGAATTGTTGGAGAAGAATTTATAAAGAAAGAATATTCCGGTGCGTATTTGCCTTCTTCGCTCATATTTTATGAGGTAGCTCAAAAGTTTAATATTCCCAGCAGAATGGTATATTAGCAGAGATATAAGTGCAAGGATAAAATACATATAATAAGTTCACATTTTTGGAATGAATATGACAACGTGATGTATGATTCTACATTTAAAATCAGTAAACATCATTATCCCGAGCTGGATATTTCCAAACTTACTAACGTTGAGGGCCTAACCAGACTGAATAGTCTTGATGATTTGGAAATGGTTGAAATTCTTTAGGAAATCAGACGAAACAAAATCCACGACTCATTACTTTTCTAAATCACCTTGTATGCTATTAAGTATAAGAAAAAACATCCAT